>JAPMAE010005951.1:229-12775 GCA_036584705.1 Rhyacophila sp. 25_7
ATAATATCCGAAACCTGCGAAAAACTTTCAAATGAAATCGGGACATTTCTAAAAGAAAGGTTTCTCGAGGGGAAAATACGTGTCAATATATTTTAACAAAGGCAAAAGGGATCTGATGTAACGATAAGCTATCGCGAACACGATACGCTCAGCTAGCACGTAATACAATAACTAGACCAGCCGTCGGCAACCTGTGGTATGCGGATGTAGCATGTGCAGCATTTTCGGGCACAACAACTCTAATTTAAATCCGCTTAACCGATTAATTGCCAGAAACGAGTTAACTCGCACAATTTAAAACGTAGTTCGTAAGACAATTAAAATATGAAAACGCATAGGTGTTGAAGGACCCACCACTGACCTGCCAGTGTGGTTGCCTGCCTGACCCTTCACGAAAGCAATGTTTTTTTTATTTCCAACATTTTGATTTTAAACCCGTCCGTAGCGGAGTCGCACAGAACGGTATCACCATGCACGGTGTGCTAGAAGAAAGAATTTTAGAATAAGGAAAGAATGACTAGTAGTGTGCCTCGTCATTCAGTCCCCGGTGACATGAGGTGCCCTATCCACCCTGTAGGGCTGACGACTTACTTAATCAGTCCGGTTACCACGGCTCTTATGCATAAAGATGCCTCGCAATATATGACTATAATATGATCATTAAAAACAAAGAAATATACTTAAAAGAAGTAGTAAGGTTTTATTTTTGCTTAAAAAGTCACATTTTACCGAGTTGTGAGATTATGGCTGGCACAGAAAAGGTTAAAAATATATTTTTGAAAACGACGCGTTTATAAAACAAATGTTAAAGGCACGTACAAAAATTCAAGTATTTTTTAAGAGAAAGGAAGGCGAATTTTGCGAGCGGTACAATACATAAAAATTTCACTTGCCACACTAAATAACTATTGAATTTCTTAATAACCATCATAACCATCACAAATCATTCATCAGACAAGTTCCATTGGACACACGGGCGCGGTGTTAGCGGTGGTCTACTTTACAATTTGGTACATTTTACAGGGGATTTTTTTTCGGATTCGACCAAGCTGGTTGAGTCGTTAGCACTATAAGGTGCACACGGCACTTCATAACACGGAGGATTAGATGACTAGGCAAACATTTAGTGATATACATTCTTAATTGAATTTTTCTGCACAACGTGCGTATCATACTATCCAATACGGCTCCGCTACGGCCAGGCTTAAAATCATATGTTGGTTTAAAATAAATCATTCGTGAAGGATAGCGACGGCGACTGCACAAAATCGCAGTTGTGAGTACTGGGTCCTTCAAATCTGCACATTTATTCCGGATTTTTTAATCCAATGACTCGGTTGTATTATATTATATTATATTATATTAAATGTCGCACTTCAGCACATACAGGTTGACGATTGCTAATCTATGGAATACGCGTAGTTTCTTGAGAAATTGATATGATTGACGATAAAATTGATTAAAGTGATAAAACTATTATCTACTTCGTAAATGTCATAACTTTAGTTATACTTAGTAAGGCTGTATTGTTACGCAACAGCCTCAGTCTATTTTCATCGAAAGGCCATCGGTTCATAAATAAATTTAATGTATGGTTTGGTAACCAGGGTAGAATAATGTCACATTCATAAGGGTTGCTAGAATGTGTCATTCGGAAATATTGGATGAATTTATCGTCAATTAAACCCTTGATAAATAAAGTATATTTTGAAATAAGTAAGACGTTACAGGCTTTCATTTATAAGAATTAATGAACATAACAAAATAAGGTTTCAAAAAAATATAAACAGTTTTATTAATTATATTCATTACGAATACTGACAATTTGTAAAACATTTTTCTTAAAAATGATGTAAATTTTTTCTTTTATAGCATTGAACAACTCTATTATCTGTTTCCGTCGTTTCATCATCCTCAATAGATCGTAGACAGCGTCCGGGTCGCAAGTTCGAATTCTGAATCTGGCAACAAGATGTTTATTAATTTGTATTTCTAGCCGGGACATGGATCCAAAGCCGAGTTAATAATTGACAACAAAACAACTTCAGAATATGAAAGTTCTATATGCTCCATCTTAGTGCAGATACGGAATACAAAATGTCTGTTCAACCGCTTCGTACGTAGGTATACATACGTCATAAGCGATCCATCACCATACACTTGTGTGGAACGATACGCGCGCCGTCTTTTCACATTTAAAAATCAACCGATTTCGATGGACGCGTTTGAAAGCGGTTATTCACGTTCCAATTTCACATCCGATTTGCAGGGCCGGTCGGTCCGGTCCCTGTAGATTGGCATGTGAATAGGCAAGTTATAACAGATACTCCCGATATCGGGCGGTTGGGTGAAGCCAATTCGCTATTTGAAAACCCCCATTCCCTCCAGGTTGGGCGTTGGGAAATTGAGACGTGAGTATTCGCTTTTAGACGGACATGCTTTTTATAAAGTAACCATGATTTTTTTTCATATGTTAAAATTTGTCGGCACTGGACTATATTTAAAGACTAACTATGTTTAATTCCGAAGCAATTTCAATCAGATCGTTAGCTTAAGCAGTTCGGCCAATCGATTGTGATGTAAGCACGCCAGATGTAGACGGTACACTTCATGCCGATGAGGTCTAATGACCTTCTTTATTTCCACATTTCTTACAAAAAAGCGTACAATTTATAGCGAGTATGTCATAATCATGTCGAGTGAAAAAAAATGTTAATGCGGTGATAGGCAGGTGGTTACGCATAATATCAGATGTGAGAATTGAGTGGGACCATTCAAACTATTTGAACCTGATTAGACTTAATTAGTCTTTTTTAGTAGCAATTTTATAATATTTTGTGTTGTACTCGTATTCCAATAGCGCGGGTGACTTTATATATGCGGGTTTTTATAGTACTTATATAGCAGATATAAATTGTAGTTTCGACTTTTAATAGGAATGTCTTAAAATTATGTATTATATTATTTTCAATAATCGTGAACTTTTTTGCAACAGACAAGTCTTCACCAGTGGTATAAGCAACTACTTAATACGTGACGGAGTGGCGAAACTGAGGCGTGAACATAAAATTCACGTTGCTAAGCTAAAAATTAAGGAGGCATAAAGATATTTCTATTATAGTCTGGGCGAATATACTCGTACGCCTCGAGTGGCACTCGAACTTGTCTGTGGTTCGAAGTGGGAGAGGCTTTATTCTTTTTTTCTTTGCAACTTCCTGTATGCACTCTTATCTTATGATACAATACTGACACGGATACAAGTAGCTTGTCGTACTACACTTGAACAAGATGTCTGGAAATTAGTCATCATAATCAATGTTCTTTCTTTAAGCAAAAAAAAAAATTGAAAGCCAAATAACGCCAAATAGTTTTAAGCCAATTTTATGATATGCGTTTACTATTTAAAGATAAAATGAATCGACAGAAAATGTGTCACGTGTCAAATATTATAGAAAATGGATGCAGAGCTTGCTAAATTTGTCTTTGACAGACTAGCCCAGTCACAGAACATATAATAAGAGCCCAGTAGTCATAAAACTCATTAGTTAAAAGAGCCAAAAGCAGTACAACGATTTGTATTTTTGAGAGCTATATTTCTTTACAATAATTCTGTTTTTAGAAGTCGGTAAAAACTAGGTAAAATTAATAAAACTAGATATCATATTTTATAATAATCTAGCAAGAGATGGCATTGGAGTCGTGTAGTAAAGAGAAATTTGGTCTTTATTTTAATTTACATATGAGAAGGAAGGGGGGGGGGGGTATTTTCAAAATCCACTTCAAAAAATTTCTGGCAAATGCCAAATAATCGAAATAACATATTTTTTGGTATCTACATTGCAAATTGTATTTTACACTACCAATGGATATAACAAAAAAATATGTAATAGCATTTGCCACAAATTTGTTTAAGTGGAATAAGTTCACGTTGGAAATATACGCCTCATATAACACAGATTGATTGAAAATCGTATTAAAATTAAAATAAAAAAAATATTCTAAGCACGCAATTCGTGGAAGAGCCGCATATGGCTCGTAAGCCGCTGTTTCTCAGATCAAACTAGTATCTAACTACAATTTTTTCTATATATGGTTTATAAGAAACATAAGACTTCGTCGCATTTTTAAGTTAATACTATGGGCCTGAAATAGAATTTTGAATTGAAAAAACAACAGAATTGAATAAAAAAAATCTGAGAAAACTAAAGAAAAAATATTATCGCTTGAAACTGGTTTATTCTGATGCGAATTTCAGTATAAAGAATTCGTAGCCAAAATAGTATGTACAATATTATTGGTATCAATATAACTTATTGAGATAAAATAGGTGAATAATTCGTAGAATGATGTATCTTCATCGCTGTCCATTAGTGGGTTGACAATGGTTATATAATTCACTATATATGTAGTTTGCTGCCTAAGGGATTCTGGGCGAACTCATTATGATTTCAGAGTGAATAATAAATGTTTCGAAGTGGTTTCGATGGCAACGATATCCCAAAAATACAAATTACTTATAAATCTCGTAGAAATATTTTGTTTTTGTAGAAAGCCTGTATTAGTTTCGGCACATGACCCCATAATAAACTCCCGGGTGTAGCGGCTTGAAATTTGAGTAAAATGACATGCGGTATATCTCGCGGGTGATCCCGTTTCAAGACAATCGAGTTTGGTTTATTAATTGTTGGCGGGGGAACGGTATGGCGAAAGGGGCCGCAGGGGTAAATGTTGATTCTGGCTTCGCTGTGTCAAGGGATGACGCGGCTTTTTGTGCACGCTTCCCTCTTATTATCCCGTTAGGGGGTGGCTAGGGAGCGTTATAAGCGAATGCATATTCCTCCACTCACGTATCGGCGTCTAAAAGCCTAACATTTAAAATGGCAGAGGAAAGTGGCGACGTTCAGGTCTACACTCAGGTAAAATGCAAAAGTAGCGAAATAAATTGGTAAACATCATTAATTAAGACGACGAATGAAAATGAATTTCGTATAATCAATTTTGTTTACTGTCAAACCTTGACAGAAAGCCTTTATATTGCAATAATAGTACAATTTTAGAGATTTTTTCACAAAATGTGTGTTTCACATATAACCACTAGATTAAAAAAAAAAATTAAATTATTCGATAAAATTTCATTTTACTTTTTGAACCAATAAAAGTCTGTTGAGACCATCAAAACATTATTTATCCATTTGTTTTTATATTTTCTCGATAATGCGTTATGCATCGACACGAATTTCGGCTTAAACACACAGTAACAGTACAGTCTAAAGAGGTCGCCCATAAACAATGTAACGTTTTTTCTTATATTTTTTTACTCCCCGCACCATGTAGACATTCATTGACCCCCTCCCTCCTCTTAAAAGTTACGTAACTTTTCACAGTAACCAATGAAGTGTCAAAAGCGAGTTAATTCGCACAACTTAAAACGTAGTTTGTTAGACAAGTTTGGAATATTTTGGACGATTTTAAATATAAAAGATCATAATATTGTTAGTTATTTCATTCAATATACTTTTAAAAGAGATATTTAGGTTCTATTTTTGCTTAAAAATTCACAGCTTACCAGATTGTGACATTATCTCTGGTGCAGAAGAGTTTAAATAGGAATGCATTTTATAATTACCTACTATCCACTTTTTGAGAGAGAAAAGTGTTACGTAATAATAAAAATTACTCCATCTTCCACCTTGTCACGCCATACAGATGTTGGTGGTCACCCCTGCCTCCCCCTCAAGGATGTTACGTGGTTTATGGACGATTCCAAAATACAATTAAACTAAAGTTCTTCCAATAAAAATATACTTCAAACATGGTATGTTCCCTATTTCTATTTGGATGTCTTATTGTGAATCATTTTTTCATTAGTTACTTTCGTTGAGCATGCAATTAATGTGTACACGTTTTGCTTCCTCTCATTTCGTATGATGATAGCACGGAAAGATGCAAGCTACGCATCATACGAAGATATAAAGTGTAGTTTAGTAATTATTCATTGTTTATATGTTTGTCGTGCAAGATATATCAGTAGGCAGCGCAGCCGATTCCATATTAGGGGGTCATGGTTTCGAATTCTAGGGTTAACATTATGAATTACAACAAGGATCAAATTTGTTGAGCTAATAAACGACAACTATTTTTAATAAAAACTTTTAAATCAACCTTCATATTGTAAATGTGAATGGGCATGCAACACCATTTTGGCGATAAGTTTAAGGAAAAGCTAGTTTTGTCTTTTTGAAGTTGATCTCTTTCAATTGATGCTTGTATTTCCAAAGTGCTTATTCCACTTCAACAAATTTGTGGTAATGCCACAAAACTGTTAAGGTGTGACAATATTTTTTATATCCATTTGTAGTGTAAAATACAATTTGCAAAATATATTATAAACAAAAAGCAACAAAAAATATGTAATAACAACATCGTTAACAGTTTTTTGGCATTTGCCACAAAATTGTTGAAGCGGAATAAGCTCACTTTGGAAATGCACCCCTCAATTCTAAATCTGCATCTCCGGGTATGTTCATTCATAAAATCCTGGATGCTTATTTACATCAATCGAAAGGGGTTTTTAACAAGGCAACACCGCGAATATTTATTCTTTTACCTGCACAATTCGCTGAATATCGCTTATGTGGTATTGCATACCGAAAACTGATAAGTTCCGTTTCGTAGCACTAAAATCAGTTTAGAACGACATAATCAAGATAATTTAGGAAAATGATTTTAGTCTCAACATTTTTAACTATAGTGTTTTTGTTTGACCTTGTTTTACCTGATGAGAAATAATAGAACACATGCGGACAAAGTATTACCGAGTACGGTCCTGTTGACATGTTTACTCTTTTAATAGAGTGACTACGTCAAATCCTGGGAGTGCTTACAAATATTTGTTTAGTATTAATTTCAATTCCACAGCTGCTTCTGAACGAACTACCCCGCGAATCAAAGTGCACGGGAATAATGTTCAGTAATTATTAATATGCCTTTTAAAAGACTGCGTACACACCCCGGATAAAGGGAATTTATTCCATTTAATACGCAGAAAATGTTGCCACCAATTTAATCTATTATGCATCGCAATACAACAGAGTTATTGAAAGGATTTTCAATTAACTGTGAACAATACGATGCGGTCGAATTGTTAAAAGGTTGATCTATTTATGTAGATAGATTATATTCGACTGATATCCCAAAGAATGTGTTAATTCAGCAGATACTGAATTAATTTACTAGAGATGAACCGATGAACATCGAACGATAACAACTTTATCAGATATTGCTAACTGAAACAGTTACTAATTTAAAATAAACAGCTATAAAACGATTATGTACTTTATAATGGATAAAAACAGGCTGTCAAACAAAAACTACATAAAAACGAACTATTGAGAGAAACATCTACGTCATTTACTTGAACTTGGCTATGCCAGACATAATGTCACAACCCGGCAAGTGTGAATTGTTAACCAAAAAAGAGTCTTATAATATTTCTTTTAAAAATATATTTAACATTTCTTTATCATGACTAAAACTTTTAACGATCATATTAATGTTTCATATCTGTGTTTTCATATTTAAAATTATGTAAAATGTTCAAATTTGTCTAGCAAACTACGTTTTAAGTCGTGGAGTTAACTCGCTTCTGCACTCAATCGGTTAAAAGATGACACATAAAATACGGTGGACGCCCATCGCAATACACATACAAATTTAAAACAAAGAATTATCTTCAATTTAACAAACTTAAGCGTATAATTGGAGTTCAGGAATTATTGGGCATAATTGTATTGAAAGGCTAAAACAACTATATTCAGTTTTGTTCAAAGATATTGTCATAAAAAAAATCAATACCGGTTTTAAGTATTATGACACTTCTGACCACATATAAAAGATGTTTACTAAATAATGATCATTTAAGAAATGGGTGATAAAAAATATAGCATTAACCCGGTAAATTATTAATTAGACATAATGTGTGGATCAAACGAAAAGAAAACATACTAAACATGTATATATTGTAATTTGATAAATAAGCAAAGATATGTATCCGTATACGTATACGTAAGAAAGAATAATAAATAGTGATATTTTTATTAAATAAATCGTCTCGTCCCAGAAACGAGGTGTACATACGAGAAAACAAATGAACAAGTTTAAATTCTTAAAATATTAAGTAAAGAGACGATAGTAATAATGGTGATGAAAAAATAATTCAATATATTTATCCTTGAGTAACAGAATATCTGACGCAACTTTGTCAACGGTTTATTTCTAAACCTTCCCGTTTTATCTTATTATAAAGGCTTTCATTATTTAATAGTTCATTGTGAAATTAAATTTCGATGTTTCATCAATAATGAAGTTACTTTTAGTTTATTTGTTATATAAAAACAATCTATCTATCTATATCACCATTATCAATGTCGACACTAATAATATCAATTTATAAAAAAGCCTCAATTTGTATATGTGGTGGTCTTGAAAGTTTTAATATATATATAATTGTAGCAGTGTAAATTGATTGAAACTATTTTCATAGTATGATTGCGGAGTAATCTGTCCAAAATATAAGACCTATATGCGAAAAAATATGTAATTAATATAATCACGTGTTAATCGACCTATTCCCGGCAGAAGATTGTAGGCGTAAAAATTGGATTTTATAGGAGGTGTTTATGTAAGGTTCTAAGGTTATTTTAATAAATAAATTTAAAATTAAAAACGTGTGTGTATTATTTTGTTACTTAACCCTTCCTTTTCGACTTCTAAGTCCCATTTTAATAAGAAATCCATACAAAAGTTTACCTTTGATGAATTCTGAAGAGACTTACCAATGAAATATTCTGTATTTTTGAGTATTTTAAGTTTATGTATATATTTAGAAACAAAAGTAATCTTTCATTTTTCTCTTCACAATGTTCTTAATTATTCGTATAAAAATAATCGTTGAGCCCACCATTTTTTTTGTAAATTTTAATTCAGTAAACAAAGGGATACGATACGGATTTATGAAAACTTGATACTATGTGGACCGTTCAGATATCTATTTTGAACGGATTCAATAAACAAAACGAAAATTGTCCAACTGCCACTTACGACGTTCTGCCGGTAACGGGTTGATATATATTAGAAGGTTTGTTTGTTTGTCGGTATTTGTGGCAAGTGTAAACTCATTCTTTGTCACGTTAGTAATGAAAACTTTAATTAACGTTAAATTATTAAAGTCAGGGGTTCGCAACTCCAAAAATGTAAAGAAACGCTGATCTAAACCACCGAGCCTATTTCTACGGCGTTCGTTACATACGAGTATATCGTATACCTTCCTTATTATAAACAACATTGAGAGTGCAACTATAGGGCGTACCTTTGTCATAATTTTCAATAAATCGTCACTATACGATTAAATAAATCAAGTTTTTTTAAAATTTAAAATATTAGTTTTTCTACATTCAATAAATAATTATTATATCTAGTATCTAATGGAACATATTTTGCAATGCCTGTATGAGTAAAAAATAAATAAGAAAATATATGACAAATCGAGATTAATAGAATATATACGAATACTATTTGTACAATTCACATTAAAACAACGATATTTTTAGATTCCATTACGTAAACCTCCAAATATGAGGATTAATATTAATTCTAAGTAGCAGTCATAAATACTTGCTAAAACAGTAAAAAACATTTCGCTTAATTTGAATATATGGCGGGAAACGAGAATAGTTCTTAATTAGAACATAAAATTCATCACTACATGAATTGAATAATTCATCCTGGCAACACTAATCTCCATACATACACACACACAGCACACATACCCGCGAAGTTTCGTTTTACGGTTCCAAATTTGAATTTGTAGCGAAGCATTCTTTCCGCAAAATAATGCAAATCATGAACACACGTATGACCATAGACAATGGTGCAGAATCAGGTAAGTAAGTACGTTGACATATAGAGCGGGAGTCGGGGGGCGAGCGTTCGAACAAAATTAGAGATACGCCGTCGGAATGAAGTTATTGAACATTTCCCAGTGACGTAATTACATTTTTCTCGTTTTATATCAAATTTCATTACTTGATAATTTACCAAAAGGCAATTTACGTGGCTAATTTACTTTGAATTACAAAGCGAAGACATCTACAATAACAATATTGTAGATTTAGGCACATGCCTGACTACAACTATACACCTTCCAGTCTTCTCTATGTTTAGCTTTATCCTTTCAATCGTTTACGTAGTTTTTGGTATTTTGTTGAATAGTATATAAAATGAACCTTGTAGATGTTTTTTTTTGAATAAGTTTATCTGCCAACACACATAATATAAATACACACACACATATATATATATTGAATTGTGTACTTTACGTAGATATTTATTATGTACCTTAACGGTAACAGCGGATCCTTAACCCGTTCTTGCGTCAATCCACCGTAACCCCGATCAAACACCAAAAAGAACAGTAAAAACTGTTCATAAGGATGTGTATTATTTATTACGTGCGCGTAAGATAGACTTTTTTGAATGATTCTGTTGATTATTACATTAAAAAAAAAATGTAACATTGTGACCGGATTTATCTGTTATAACATTTTCAATTCATCGACTTTTAACGATTTTAGTTGAAAATGTTATAAAACATACGAAACCAATACAGAATTAAATAAATTTATATTTCTGGAATAATGTCTAAAAACTGTGTTATTATTTAAATATAATGGCTTTGATTGATATTAGAGACAATTAAATAAAACACGTTTTTTATTATGTATAGTATTTCGTACGAGTATTTCCGCATTAATCGTTAGCTTGCATTCTTCGAAAACGAAGAATCGATAGTCGAATATAATATTTAAGACTAAAATGCTACGAATACCTCATGAAAGAGAAAAATTGCAAGCATTAAATTTCATTATTATAGAGTAAACCTTCCGTATTAGAATAACGTGAATATGGGAAATTCGTGTACTCAGTAAGCCGACAAACTAGGTAAAGTGCTCGGTTAGATACAAAAGACGAATTCAGTTCGCCACATTCTCGCACGTCACTGCACGAGCGCAGCACAGCCGAGATGAGAGGATGATGATGAACGCTGCTCACGTAGTCGGCGCAGCGGGAATGTCGGCGCTAATTCGACAAAAGACTACGGGACGGGGCGATACAAAACAATACGATATTACGTGTATGTCGCTAAATACGTATCCAAGTTGTACCTTGTACCTTTCCTATTGCGGCGGCCCTCCGTGCGTGAATGCCACGCTTAATTTATTCGCATTAGCTATAATCTATTCAAAGGTAGCTAATTCCAATTAAAGAGAAATTTGTTTGGAAACGTGTAACGTGATAATTTGCCATGTGTACGGCTGTGCACATATTATAATGCTTTATCGGTCTACTTATTGGAAAATTTCAACGTTCAAGATCGGGATATTATAAAATCGGAAAGATTAAGTAATGTTTATATTTTTATTTATCATTATGTACATCATACATCTAACCTTATATTGTAGGGTGATTTACTACTACACATTCCCATTGTCGGAACTAACACTCGTAGATAAAAAGTATTACTTAAATAATCACCGCTAAGCATCTTTGTGCCTACAAACAATTCCACTATATTATTATTATTCACTCCAACCATGAATGAACGAAAGTGGAAAAGGTGTTTGAACTGTATGGCGCATCTGAACTCGTATGTAAAAAAATTGACGCTGATGGAAAGTTTTTTTTTACGTGTTTTTACCCTCCCTTCTTCATGCAACACCATGTACACGTTAACCTTAACCTCCCCTCTCCATCCTCTCTAAGGTTATATAACTTTCCAGATTAAATAGAAATGGGATTTAGAGTGGGTGATCGGTTAACGAACAGTTCGGACTGCGAACAAATCGGACAACGAACACTTTTACGAACGATTTCTGTGTCCGGACAACAACGCATATTCGGATAACGAACTAAAATGATCTTTTTAATCCACTTATTCTATCTGTAAAACTGATCGACGTTTTACATTGGACAGACTTTTGAAAACGGCGCGCTTTTGACTCGGTCCGTGTGATCACAAAAGATGAGAAAAGTGTTCCTGGGCATAAAGTCATGAAAGACCGATTGACGTTAGTGACGGCTAGTTGTGATATGAAGCTTAAACCACTTCTCATTTATCTCTCTGAGAATCCTAGAGCATTAAAAAAAATCCATATTCAAGAGAAGACTGCCAGTGATGTGGAGATCCAATCAGAAGGCATGGGTCACGCAGGTTCTTTTCAAAGAATGGCTGCTTGAAGTTTGTACCTCGAGTATCAAGGACTACCTTGATATCAATGACTTGCCATTGAAAGCACTACTGCTATTGGACAATGCACCGGGGCACCCAAAGAACCTTGAAGATAATTTGCTTACAGACTTTCCCTGGCTGACAGTTCAGTTTCTAACCCCGAATACGACTTCGCTGATTCACCCAATGGGTCAGGAGGTTATTGCAGGTTTCAAGGAATTGTACACTTGCACGCTGTTTCGTCAGTGTTTTGAAGCATA
>JAPMAE010005952.1:0-11609 GCA_036584705.1 Rhyacophila sp. 25_7
TTTGATAATTTGATTTTTCTTGTGACAAGAACGCTAACAGCTTATACAGTCTTATTATATTAAACAAATGCAACTTTATGTAATTAACATTAAATTTTGTAGACGATTTAAGAAGAAACTAGAAAAGATTAACCTACAGTTGTTTGGCAGTTATGTAGCCAAGAATGTAAAATCACATTATCACAAACATAAAAAAAAAAACGCATTTTTGTTGACAACGTTGTTTGACATTAAGCCCTCGGATTGTCATCATATATTTTAATTCATCAGTGGTATTAAATGGGCTGTCATTGTTTTTTAGAATATGTTTGGAGACATTTCCAGTCCACAAGTGTTTGCAAATGCATATGCCCGTCCACTATCCTAACCATATCTGCGATCACTGTGGACGTGCATTCGCCACACGTATTCAGCTCAATCACCACCGGAACACTCACAAGGATCCCAAATTTTTATGTCCACATTGCCCTCACAAAAAGTTTAAAGCTAGCGCTTCACTTAAAGCTCATATGAGAAAGCACAACGGCGAATGTAACCAATACAGGTTAGAAGCAAATTTTAAACCAAATTTAATTATATTACATATCGATTTAACATATATTTTATTCTTAATGGTCCACTTGTATTCTACTGACCTTATACTTGTGGATATTCAATAAATTTTGTACTTGACATATGCTCAATGGTGATTGTTTTTTATCATTGACAGATGCCCAGTGTGCCAAGAACGTTTCAAATCCTACAACCTCCGTCGAAAACACATGGTTGACCTGCACGGTGAAGAAGATAGAAAATATGCATGTAAACATTGTCCGAAACGATTCTGCCTTGCTACAAATCTAGCAGCTCATGTGCGAAATGTTCATTTACAAGAGCGCAAGCATTCGTGTCTAATGTGCGGTGCTACGTTTTTCTTGAAGCGAGGCCTAGAAATGCACGAATTGCGACATACGGGAGAAAAAGGATACGCATGCTCGGTCTGCTTCAAAAGATTCGGCAGGAAGTACACTTTGACAGAGCACATGAAAATACACAACGGTGAAAGAAAGCATGTCTGTAGCGTTTGCGGGAAAGCGTTCACACAAAAGGCTACCCTCAAAGGACACGCCGCCGTACATGAAAAAGAAGCAGCTCGCCAGGCTAAAACTGCAATGGCCGATGAATGCAGAACATAAAATACCACCCCGTTTTACAAATCTGAATAAATTTTGAGCAAACATTCACTATTAATTTCCAGTATCTTTACAAGGGAATGATTAATGACAGCATTCAACTGAAACTGTGCAGTCGAATTTGGTTATGAGTACAAGTATATAACTGCCATAATGAGGAAAATTCTATGATTACTCATCATTACGAGCATACTTAACAGATATACAGAGTAAATTTAAAACTCTACTAAGTATTCAAGTACTTGAATGACTGTTAAAACTCATTTTTTTTCATTTTCGCACGTAAACAGGTAGATTTATAATACAAGTTTGTTCTCCTTGGCCATCCCTGTTGCAGTATTTAGACAGTTTTTTTTATTATTTATTCAATTCCTGAATCACTAAAAAACAGGCACTTATTTACCTAATTCTAATGATACTGAAATACTAATAATGAAGTTGGTCCTGCATGCTTGTTATAACTATGTTCGACTGTATTGATTACCTTATTAAACGTATCTTCATTTATTTGTCAAAAAATCTTAAGAATAAGTATATGTTGTCATTGGAATTACGTATTCAGAGTGCGACTCAAATTTCTTTACTTCTGGTACAATCTGAGTTTGATACTGAAAATATTGTCTTGTGTAAACCACTGTCGGGAAATTTCTTTTGTTACCATGTCAGAAAATATATGATTTTTGGTTATTATCTAGTCTCGAAAACATAGTGTACTACAGCTTACGTTATGAATATTTTTTTACAATGATATATTTGATTTATATACTGTTTTACTATTGTAAATCTCGTACTGAATATGGTTAAAAGTAATCTGGAATTCTTATAAATTATGAAGGCACTGTCCTACATTTGCAACTACTTATTTCAACGTTCTTTTATAAAATGTATATTTATTACTATTATTGTGAAATCTGATTTGCTACTCAATTACAATGCAAAAAATGCAATATTTTTTACTCTAAGTTACAAAATAAAAATGAACAATTTAAATGTGTATTGCTGCATTCATTTACAACAGTCGTGGGCTACCTTTCCTAGTTATGGAGGCAAATTAATATTGTCTCTGGATCAGGGGCTGAGCCAAATTATTAAATACAATAAATGAATAAAAATAGGCTGCTACTTCTCATTCCACTTATTTCGTTTCTGAACATTGCAAATTATGGGCTTTGGTTAATTGTACATTTTCGAAGCGTTGCAATCACATGTGAAATAAATCTACACTAAATTTAAATAGGATACGACAAAAATGGCATATTTTAAAGCACGCCATATCTATGAACCTGCCATGGAAATGGCCATAAAACACTTAATTTTAGATTGATTTTTCCACTACTAGAAAGATGAATGCACACTCCACATGACACATCTTAGCGTTTAATATTACGATAAAAGAAATATTTTCTGTCGACCTCTGATATTTGTCCTTATACATCGAGGTCAATGCCAGGTCACCAGAACAGGTTGAAAAAATATTTACATCAAAACTGTGTCAATTACGCGTAACCACTCGATATGAAACGCGTTTGATAAAGCCACAACTATCTTATGATAGAAATTAATAGAATCTATCGTGACACATCACATGAATCTGAACTGTCAAAAACCATTAAATGGCGGACGGACGTCCTAATTTAAAACGTCATGTTGAACTGTCATTGACACCACGGGAATAAAGAAAAAAAAAAGGCATTTTCATATTATAAAACGATTTATTTGAGATACATATTAAATACAGTCATATTAAATACGTCGCTAGAAAACAAGATAAAATATACTTTATGCATACACACTGCGGAAAAATAATTCAAATAGTATAATAATTAACTAAGATTTTACAAGTTATTTGTTCCGTTCGCAGTTGCAATACTTTAAATTCGGGATAGTCGAAAATGCACTGAACATTTTTATTTTAAAGTTTTAATACAATTGAGGCGCGAATGACAAAAAATAATGCAAGGCACATAGTAAAATGGCTTCACATCCGATAATCGAGTCATAATTAATTACATTAATGCGAAATTACCTTAATTTATCTCTGTACACATCGATTTTATTCAAATACATTGTGACTATTAAAATCTGATGGACATTTCGCATCTCACAATACAATTTTTACGAACTGAAGTACTATGACGGTTCGAATTATTCATCACGAGTTCTAGACAATAATTCGAAAGACAGATAAATTGAATATATAAAAGAACAACGAAGATAGATGTATGTGTTAATTGAAACGATTTTATTATTATGACGATATTGGCGGCATTAAAAACCGTGGACTTTGAGCTGATCCGATTTGGCCAAGCCCGATTTCGTTAACCACTGACAGATATTTTCTCTTTGATCTCCTTGCAATTGTAAAACTTCACCATATTCCGGGTGTTCTACAACAGTCCCGTTGCACGCGAATTCCTTTTTGCATGCCCGCACGATTTTCTTCAAGTCATACTCAGAAGATAGTCCTTGCACGGTCGTGAGCGTCTTTCTTCCATTGCGTTGTTGTATTCTTATGTGGACTAGTCCATCTTGTACGTCGTCTTCCGAGCCCTTGAATGCGTCGGCAAAGGGGTCAAACTTGGTTAAATTCTGGATGGACATACGATAAAAAAAATGTAAACTTCAAAGAAAAACTCTGCAATAAGCAAAACACGGCGGGATTTCTTAGATTTGGGTGGATTAATTTGCCCGACACCGAACACTATAGCAATGGCCGACAGTCTACCGTGCCTCAATCTCAGATGACAGACAGTAACAGCGCGAAGTGCGTCATGATATTTCGGATGCGGATATTTTTGGAATTACACTTCATAGACAAATAAATAATATTAGTGTGGTAAACTCTAATGAAAATGAATGAGATGATAAGAATAAAAAATGGTAAAACTTGAAGAAGCACTTTTAGAAAATTGTAAACAAAAAAAAAATATGGATTTGATTCTTTTTCATGCAATCATTTTTGCCACATTTTTCTACATGTTTCGATTTTATTTGGATAAGTTTAATAATAAATGGATACCTACCTACCCAACATGCTAAAGACATTTTAGAAAAAAATAAATAATTGGTAGGGTAAGGTAAAAACATTTTTTTTTTGATCTGAACAATTTGATCTAATGGTCTCAATTATAACATTTTTGAATGCATAAAAATAATTTAGTAAATTTCTTTTATTTTAAATTCCCTCATTGCACATTTTTAACTTGTTTCGATCAAAAATACAATGATTAAAAGAAATTTAACAAGTATTAATATTTTTAAATACTTTATGACCAATTATCGTGTTTTCTTTTGTACCTACAAACAATCATTATTGTAAGCAAAATGTGTTTTGACTTAATTTGTAATTTTATCAAATTAATCTTTATTTAAAAATAAATTGATGTGGTTTATATATCAATTAAAACTAGTGTTTTATTATACATTTTACAGTTGTCCATATAATATTAGAATAATCACATTAAAAAGTGACGAAAAACCTAACAGACTACCGAACAAAACATTAATAATAAAACATCATAAAGTTCTTTGACAAAAAATTAATTTTTCCTTTAATTGTTTGATTGATGGCTCTAGAATCAAGTTATTGAATTATAATATTATACTACGACATAATGCATACCTACATATTCTATCGGTTTCTATTAGACTGTCATTATGGATTTGTCTATTAAAAACTTTAACGTCAAAATATAAATTTGTTTACAAATGGGGGTGGTTTCGTTCTGTCGAGGTATGAGATAGGCATAAAAAGTCGGAGTGATTTGTTTTATTGATATTTGTTTGGACAGACGACTAACTACTGGAATATTTTCTATATTTACGTGCTCGGAAAATGTTCGATGATTATGAATCCGAAGTTTGCGGATTCAATTCCAATTGGAAGACTGAAAAGTATGTATGCATTACTATTAGCTGAGACCTGAGAGAATTGTGCAATTATTTAACACGATAGACTGATAGAGCGATGAAAACACTCGTGCCGATAAGGAGGTAGCTGAAGCACACTGTCACTCATATTTAAATTGCATCCGTACAATTGTATAACATAGGCCCGCGCGCACAGATGAATGAATAATACTATACAATATTGTATGGGTTAATCCTACCACTACCCTCAGTTGATCATAGCACATCGTTTCTCCTTTTTGAGTCGTTTCGATAAATTTAATTTGAATTGTTACGTGTTTCTTAGATAAGCTTTGGAAATTCACTAATGCCTGGCAAATATTTTCATCTATCGCTCATCACTGAATGTGTATTTGTTATTATTAGCAATCAATAAAATTATTAATTCACTTTTCAATAAACCTACATCATAATATATTTTACAGAACTACTGCGGAAGGAGGATGTCAGACGACAGAATTTTCATCAAAGGATGTTGGAACTTTGACTGGGGAATCACACAACGCTCAGGTTAACATATGTCACATATATCGAAAATGGCTAATCAATACTAATTTTAAAAAGCTTTAGCTTGTCTCTTGTTTTACAAACCGGGTATCAAAAATTATCAGGTTTTTGTTTTATTATTTTAAGTTTATACTAACACACAAGAAAGAACAAACGGAAACAATTACATAATGGTGGTTTGTTAACACATCACCGTCCTAGACTATTTTTCGCATAACAGATATCGAAGCACAGAGGTAAATCATTTGTGTTAGAATGTGGTTGATCTAGTCCGGCCCATGAAAAAATTCTATCTGCTTTGCGAAGCATTTTATAAATTACTTTAATTTATAAAAATATTGATCCTGTTTAGCTAAAAGGGCGTAACCCTCAGTTTTTTGAAAGGTGCTTTTATTTGAGAATCACAGTGTGCACGACTAAACATACGTTCCGTCAAAAGGAATTAAGCCAAAATGCTGAATTATTGTCGAAATTCAGCTTTAGATTTAAAAAGAAAATGATCTAATTATTTTTTATGGAAAGAAAAAAAGCATTTTACGTCAATTTTAATGATTTTTCTTTAAAAAAATTCTTAATTATCAGATCAGGAAAATGAAACAGCAATTTATTAGTCACCATGCTTTTGAATTTTTTAAATGTGGCCTGTGTGGTCAAATGTTTATCCGTAATGTGGCCCGACAGCTAAAAGATTTGCTCTCTCATGATCTAGTCAAATTTTTAGGTTTGTTCTCAAGATACTGTGGGTTCCTTGCAGCTATGGCAAATGGGCACTGTAGATGCTAGTGATGATTACGATTGACAAAAGCAAAATTGTCATCTGGATTTCGGCGTGTGTGATGATAGGTTGGCAGAACAACTTATGCCACCAAAAAGCCTACTAATTATGGTTCTTGATGTTCAAGTGCAGGGAAAGAAGTTATACTGAACATAGGGAGTCTTCTTTGTGGAGGCGAGTTTCCCTTTGAAGGAATCTACATTGTCTCACAACTGCTTGTATTTTGAATTTTGCTTGTAATAATAAATAACAATAACTTCACACTAGCGGTGGAAGGAAATTATTCCATAATAATATTTTCAATGGTACAGTATTTAAAATTATTTAAAATCATTTACTATTGTCACTTTTTGAACCATTTTCATAAATTTATTTACAGGTTCAAACTGATATAGTGGAACACAAACTATTATCAAGACCTTCAACACCTCCCGGCTTGGCAAAGTGGCTACAGAATATAATGCCCATGGTGCTTAATGAATTGCAAACTAATGACACCAGCAGTATTTTCAAAGGGTAATTTTTTTTACATAATTAAATTAACTGCTTCTCAATCAGGCATGCAAATGTGTGAAAAAATAAATTGCCACATTGGAATATAATGTCACTGTCCAGGCAAAAGGCACCAAACATAAAAAAATAATTTTTGAGTTGAGTATGTTGCCCGAAGTGTAAAATTCTGTTCTTTAAGATGAAAAATATTACCAAAGTACATTAGATAGTAAAATTTTTCTGAAATCTGAATTATTTGTTTGTCACTAAACGATTTTCAATAAAATCTAAACAAGTCCGTTAAGTTGACTTAGCTGACAATGTCTTAACTCTCAAAACCAGTCATGAAAATATTTTTTTCAATTAATTTTGTGTAACCGTATCTAAAAAAAACTGTTCATATTTCATTATAATGAATGGCTTTCCACCAAGGATTGACAATAGAAAATATATTTTTGAAAACTATTGATTTTTCTTTACACTAGGCAAATTTTCGTAATTTTTCATTAGATTGTCGGTTTTTTTTCCAAAAAACGATTTCATTAATTATCTTTATGTATTTATATGATAAAACATAAAAAATAACCATGTTAAAGAAACTATTTTATTCAATAATACTCCCACATTATCGTCATTATTACTTCTCATTCACCTTACTCCTTTAAAACAACACAGATGTGTTAATTAGAATCAAAAAGTAAAAGTAATTCGAAGATTTTGTTAAGAAGACGCGAGAAAATTATGTAATGTAGATAAAACATTAAAAATGCTAAAATTTGATTTTTTCTTCATCTCCAAACTTTCAAATTGCGTTATCTCAAAAATATGTTTTTTGGGTTGGTGACTTACGAGTATATCTGAACGGTGGCGAATTATATGCATAATATAGTATAAACTAAACAAAATGTTTCAAAGATTAAATAAAATCCCATTCTACAAGACAAAGACGTATAACAGATAGTTGTATTATTTTGTGTATTCAAGAGAGAAAAAAAACACAAAAGCCTAATTTCAATAGAATGAGATAGTTCTAATACTCGATATAATTTAGATTGTATTGCTTAGATATTTTAGTGTAATATGCAACATATTGCACTAAAATATTATACTATTATAAGTCACGCATAGCATTGGATTAATTATTAATATGCCCATAAAAGTTTGGAAAAAAATATTTATTTTAGTTACGATCCATATGCAGATGACAACACTCATGATGTAAAGGCAAGAATTCTGCAAAATTTTTGTGTTGGCAGTCATCCTAAAGAATCTATTACGCCTAATGAGAAATCTACTTCTGAAAAGGTAATTTCATTTTCACGATTCCTTAACTTCTACACTGCTAAAAATACACCAGTGCATCACATGCTTCTCATTACTCATACTGTAAACACACCGGCGTGTATTATCTTTTTCTTCAAGTTAGCCTGACATATATAATACCAGTACAAGGCTATAATAAAAATTTAAGCTTTATAATAATTATAAAGAAATCACGCAGAAGGTAATAAAATAATAATGTACAGAAATAGAGAATGAAGAGAAAAAACTATACAAAGCCATCAATTACAATGCATATAAATAGGATTGGTCCATTGTATCACAAAAATTAGCTCGTCAATATTTAAGGAATGTCTATTATAAACACATAAAAATGAATGAGTTTCACATGCGTTTTTATTTTAAGCTTGTATACATATACAGTATATTTATTATAAAATCACGAATACAGTAACAATTACGTTCCCCGATGCAAGGGAAAGTAATTTAGATTGTGGGCATGTGTTCATACTGTGAACCCATTTGTTTGCATACAAAATACACACTTTTATTAAAAAAAAATATTTAAATCTAACAGAAGTTTGTAAATAATTAATATCGTAACTTATAATATAGTCACCTTAGACCAAATACAATGCGCAAGAAGAAGAAGAGAAATTAGACGAAATTGATCATGAAAAGTTGATCATATCAGTTATCTTGTAACTGATAGAAATATAAAAAAAGTAAGATAAATTATATTATTTATATATCTGTACCCGGAAGGGAAACTACTAAGTAAAAAAGGCACTGTTTCACTATGGCTGTTCAAAGTTGTTTCTGTGTTGCTTCCTTTGGATAATATATATATATACAAGAGCTATCCAGAAAGTAAGTTTTGTGTGGCTATTAAACAAAAACAAAACGTATATAACACTTTTTTTATTGCATTCTCAAGTATAAACCTTGAACTATTTTTCCACGTAATTTCCACCATTGTTTAGGCATTTTGCATAGCGGAGCACAAGTTTTGGTATGCTTCTACTGTAGAATGTTTCCGTCTGTGATGCAAACCAGGTAGTGACCATTCTTTACCTGGGTAGCCCGCAAAATGCTTGAATAAAAAAGGCACTCAATAGAGTGGAGACACATTTCATCGCCCAGGACAAAACACAAAGAAACCTTTACCTTGTTCATTCATGACAATGCCTGTCCACGCGCATGTGACACAACAGACTCTTACCTCTCGGCCGGGTGCATCAGCCTACGAATGAGCCAAGTAACACCAGGGCCTCAAATTATACAAAGTGTTAAAATCAAGTTTTTACATTTTTCATATTTAGAATTTTGTCCCATACAAAGGCAAAAGCTGTATATTTTTCATTGCCATCAGTAGGTTAATCATTGAAATATATTGTGTATCTTCTTCACTGATTAGATTATTTATCATTTACAGATGCCCATATCTTCGATGACCTGGAGCTCTGCGGGAAACACTTTGGCTGTTGCTAGTGGATTTTTGTATCACGATGACTGGTGCCAACACGATGGGATTATTAGCCTATATATCATAAAGTAAGCATTTATTACTAATTAATGGCGTACAAGAACTAAAGGTTAATATTTAGTCAGAGGGTCACAGAAAATTCCATTAATAAGTGTTCTCACAGTTATTTATGGAATACAGAATATTCTGTTATTTTTGTACATAGATTGTTTGCGGGACACAGGTCGTGCCTTGTCTCAAACTTTGTTTATCTACTGTCGTTATCTGAAAATCATTTTGTTTCTGTCATTTTAATATTTTTCCAGAGGACGGGATGATGATTTGCAATTTTCTGGTGAAATGAAACAGTCTTCATGTGTATCGTGTGTGTCTTTTCATCCTTCTGAGCCAGCATTACTTGCTTCGGGAACCATTGCCGGTAAATTATGAATGCTTTACATATTCCCATCGTCGGTAGTCAAGTTCTGAGTGGTTGTAAAACTTCGAGCTTGACAGAGAAACAAGACCATGCAGGTATTGGGTTCGTCCAAAAAAAACACGTAATGTTCTTAAAGGGAAAGAAGGGGTGTCCATCAACGTCTACATGACATTAATAGGGGGAGGGTTTGTTAATTTTTTTAATGTAAAAAGTTACATAACTTTTGAGAGTGGAGAGGGTCAAGCTGAATGTCTATGTTACATGGAGGGAGAGGATACTAAATGTTTAAAAAAAACGTTACATGGTTTATGGATGACCCCATCCCAAAATAAGCTTGGTTCTTTTGAAGAAAACTGGATTTCACATCTCTATTGACAAGTCTTTGAGCAATTTCAGAGAAGAATTATTGTCTTAATGGCCAGGATATAGAGGCGGACAAGTCATGTTGTCATGTGTGAAAAACCCTCAAAAATATATTTGAAGGATCTTCAGTAGGTACTTGGTATTTAGCCTACCATCCACAAGAGATTGGCAGATAATATCATGTTAAATGCAGAAAAGTTAAATGTACAATTACTAGTCAGTGACTTAGAGATAGAAGCCCGGAGAGTTGTCATGCAGTCAGCCATAAATCTGAATGGCTCCATGTCGTTAGTCATTTCTTGTTTTTGGGCTCCTATTTTTACATCTCCACAGAACTATATATTCTACGGTCACAATAAACCCAGAATAAACTATTTAATGCAAAGAATGCAACATTTTCACTTTGCTACTTAGCAATATTATGATGATTTTTCTACCAAATTTATCATCTTATAAGTATGAGCTTAGACTGGTAATTGGCAATCAATACAGGACAGCCCATATATATGGACTAGTTATTTAATAAAAACACTGATCCATTATGTCAAATAGCCCCATTCAAATGTAAAAAAGTCATACCTAATATATGACCATATAAAAAAGCACCGTTGCCCATTGTGCATACTGTTTTTTAGGTACGGTCTCTGTGTGGAATCTGCAACATTATGGTGGCGGAGAAGATTATCATTCACAGCCATTGTTAGGATGTGATTCATCATGTCATTCCTCAAGAAAGGTCTCTAGTTTGTTGTGGTTGAACAATGAACAAATTGCCAAGTATCTGTCGAGGAGCTCAAGAATCCATTCTTCTGATCGGGTATTGGTTAAATCTAGTTTCAACATATTCATAAGATCAAAATCCTCAATAAATTTCTTTACTGCTAAATAAAACAATATATCGGGGGCTTAGGTTCATAAGGGTGAAACTATAAAAACACAGTTTTGAGATATAGAACAAACTGGTTTTCAAAAAATAATTTGTTTCATACTTCTGTCTTTAAACGTTTCATTTCATTTGTGGTTTCACGCAAATTTATCAGGGTAACCACAGTTTCATCTTTCTGTCACTAATAAATTTTTTTTTTTTGAATGTCAGTTTAGTATTTGACCATTTTAGTAGTTTTGCCCTTGTGATACTAAGCTCCCGATAAGTAAATCATTAACCTGTTAGTAGCCATGAAGTACATTTAAAATTCTGAACACAAA
>JAPMAE010005955.1:0-10268 GCA_036584705.1 Rhyacophila sp. 25_7
GTTTTGCGTTAAAGTTCGGTTGCATTTGAGTAGCACCGTGTGCGGACGGCCTAAGCCTACCGGATTCCGTCATTTCAAGAAGTCGTTTAATACTATCTGCAGAGACTATTATGCGGAGCTATAAAATGCCAGCACGACATGAAAGGATTCAAGAAGACTAGCTAGAAACGGGGAATCATGGGAGCGATATGTGATATCGATGTGCTCGGCTAAGGGGCTTGACATGGTTTATTACACGAGGGCTATTCACAAAGTAAGTTTCCTGGGCCTATTGAACAAAAACAAACGTATATAAAGATTGTTTTATTGCATTGTATGCATTGTCTGTAACGTTCTATGACAAGGGCATACAAAAACTTTTGCCCCGCTATGACAAATGCATAAACAATAGTGGAAATTACATGGAAAAATTGTTTATCGTTTATACTTGAAAATGCAATAAAGAAATGTTTACATACGCCTTGTTTTTGTTTACTAGCTATACGAAACTTACTTTTTTGTATAGCTCTCGTATAACATATTATACATATACGACATAATAACTCATGTGACATGCTCTTATATAAAACGAATGCTTACACACATAACATATTGTAATATGTATGTATTTTCACGTTATATTTTTATAGGATTTTTGGGCGAAAGTTTTTTGTGAAATTAATTAACATACAGTTTAATACGAAATAATACTGCGGTTCAGTCAAACAAGACATTACCAGTTATAAAGAGAGTGAGCAGAACAGAATGAGACAACTCCGTTCGTGTAATAGAAAAAAATCTTATCGACTTAATACTGATAATTGAAGTTTCTGAAATAAGGGAAAGACCCAGTCATAAATATTGTAATAATGCCAATGCACTATAGTGAAGCACCGCCGCACTTCGAAAAGACAAGCTCGGATCATAAATCGAACCGTAATTTATAATACATACGGGAATCTACGTAAACGTTTTCATTGTAGCATATCCCGAAAAAATCCGGTCACTCGAGCAATATGAAAATTTACGAAGTATGCTCGCTATAACAGTCAGCAATTGTGTTTTAATACACATTTATTTAAATCATAATAATATTTTGCTTATTACAACAGTGATCTCATTATATACGTGCCCGTAATAACCGAGTTCGGTTATAAATGAATAATTGAATTTCTCACTGTAAATGAGAAATGGTGAAATTTTACAAAATGAGTACAAGCTTAGTCAGTGTGTATGTTGGAAGTTTTCCCTGCGGATGTAGATCGCTAATTGGACACGTATGATATATCTTGATACAGGCAAAATAGTAAGCACATTTGTGCAACGCGAATAGACCGCTCCGTTCGCACGGCTATTGATTTTCAATGCTTTCACTGTACGAAGGAAACTGACGCTGCCGGCCAATACTTCGCAAGTGATTTTAAATCGGAAAGACAATGGGCGATTCGACGACCCGTATTTCCCCGAATTACGCGCTAGAATCAAAATATCCGTCGCAAATCGTAGCAAGCATTATAATCAAAACTAAATAATTGCAAACTATACTGCTTACTTTTCCAAACTGAGAATGTAGTCAGTCAGTGAACTAATTAATTAAGTATCAATGAAGATACAGAAGGATGAAGTTGAGTGTACACGACTCGAGAGAGACTCGATTCTAAGATATATAAGCTCGAATGGTGGTTGTGCTATGGATGAATGGGCAAATATTCTGCAAACAACAACATTTTAATAAAAGCTTAGTGTAAATATTGTTTAATTCTTAATACATCTGTCTAGGAGGTATGAGTAAACTACACTATGTTAAATTTCGGCAAAATTGAGATATCCTATATCTCTTTCCAGTGATGTACTCAATTATATTGTAGCCATATTAGAAAAGAATATTGTTTTTCTTGAATTCCACATACGCTCCGAGATGGAGCATACAGGATCTTCATAGCGTGAAGATTTTCTTAACATTCATTTTTAACAAGTAATAGTTGTTCGTTATTAGCTCAATCGTTTCGGGTTCGTGTGCTGGCTACAATATAAGTGAATAAACAGAAAATACAGAAAAGAAAATAACGAAAGGAATATTACACTGTATTCATATACGAGTATTATCCGAGGGAAGCAACACCAAAACCACTTCAAACAGGCATAGTGAAAAAGAGCCATTTTTGCCGTAGTGTAGTGTCCCTCCAGATACAGACATGTTGAAATCAAGTGTTCATAAAAATTAAATGAAATGAATATTTCAGTATAACATAATTAAGGTGTTAAGTATATGTTGACAATATTTATAGTTTTAAATTCTCGTATAATATTGAATAACAATTTCGTACAATTGTACAATTTTCTCGATATAATGAAATTTTGGTAAAAAACACAACGTTTATTTACGGTATCAATACGTTTGGTGTAATGAGGTTTAACGCGTATTTTTTTTTAATAATCGTAATTCATATATAACTCGTATAATGTTACCGCATTGTTCATATAAACTCGCTACATTCCTTATTTCATTATTACTGATCGAATACCGTTTTACGAAACGAAGTGTTCATTAAAATAACGCTATTAATTGACGAATAAGCCGGCAAATAAACACATTCAAGGCGGAAAGTGTGCCACTAACAGGTCAATAATCTCTCGCACTTTTGCAATTTATTTGCACTCTGAACAAACTTCATAATATGTGGGCGAAAAAACGCTTTGTTCGAAAAACATCCAATTAAGAATAAATATGTTCCAAGATATCTAATCGCAAGCCTGAGATAGGCATATTTGGCATTCGTGTTTATACTGTCACCGAATTAATTTTGGTAGTATATGATAATTTTGTCTACCTTTTTTTTACCTCTTCAACTATCGTCAATAGCCAACATATATGTCAATAAATCGGTTTTGTAAATAACATATAACATTGTTACTATCGAGTTAATTTAATGATATATCTTTCATATATTAAGCAGTAAATAGTCCTCCGGGTGGAATCGGACGACTTGATTTATCTAACATAAGAACGATAAGCAGTGAATTATTTTATTCGGAATCAGAAGGCATAAATGAGGGGTGTATTTCCAAAGTGAACTTATTCCACTTCAAAAAATATGTTGTAAATGCCAAAAAATTGTTTATGGTATCGATATTACATATTTTTTGTTATCTACAGTGCAAATTGTATTTTACACAACAAATGGATACAACAAAAAATATGTAATATAGACACCGTAAACAGTTTCTGACATTTACCACAAATTGTTGGGTTATAAGTGGAATAAGTAACTTTGGAAATACACGCCTCAAATGCGGTAATGAACTAATAACAATTCAGCGTAGTTATTGCAGAGAGCAATCAGCCTACACAAAGAAATAAACACCGTTGTCACGAGTGTTTTGTTACTTAAATTTGTAAATATTATATCTACAAGAGAAATATTAAATAAATGTTATTATTACAAATTGGCGCTACAATCCATTAGGGTCCGTGGTCGACTGCACAAACTCCATCCAGGTCTCTCTGTCTCTAGCTTTCTCTCTCCAGTCATCCATACTCAACGTGTTCGCATCTTTTGTTACGTTACCGGCCCATCTCGTTTTGACACAACCGACGGGTCGAAAGCCTACTGCCAACTGTACCTGTTTTTTATCATGTATCCATACAATAAAGTTATTAAAGTGGCTTGTTTCGCGAACAGTACAACTTTCATTACGCATTTGTAGGACTTTTCGAATGAAAGCATCTTAGATGATTTGTATATAACGTCAAATAACGCGTTATATTTATGATAAGCACGATAATTTTTAATTGTGGACTAGCTGCTTTCAACATAACTGCGTTCGACGGTCTGTAATGATTTATCGACTAAGAAAACAAACGATGAAGGGAAAGTCGACGTATTTTTCCGTTTCACTATCCGCGTCAAATTATATCGACAAGCATATATTTTAAAATCATTTGACGTGTTTACGAATACAATTCGATTACAATGCATCGATGCAAATATAATAATAAAGCCAAAAAGCAAGATGTTGCACGATTTCGCCGCTTAACTTACAGTATATGTAAATGTTGTAAATCGTGTGAAAGACAGAATGTAAGTGTATGTACAATAATTAACTTTGTCAACTGTCAAGACAGAGAAATACCGAGATATAAAAGCTGAAGAACAACTCCTTAATGTAGAAAAAAAATTCATCTGATCGTATCTGTATTTCAGAAACAAGCTTCGATAATACGAGTAGAATAAGAAAGAGTTTAGTAAGAAAGAATATTAGTTCATTATCAAACCAAACCAAATCAGTAAAACTTAATTAATATAATACAATTTAAATAAATACAATTGTATGTTTTCTGTCATCGGTGTCATAAATATTATTCAACTGTATCTTCACACTCAGGGAATCGTAATTATCTTTCAAAATTAGCAAATTATAGAAACCGTTATAGCACAACAGTTGCTTCGCCCGTCGGCAATATCACCATCTTCTAAAGACGGTAAATTTCATTAGAATAATATTATTATATCCTTTTGTGATCTTCCTTTCTTGGAATATATACGAATATTTCCACAAGCTGACTATTATCATAGGATATCAGCAGTAAACTGTACTCGACAAAAACAGTCGCAACCACTTAACTAAATCAAATGTGTTTTACCCCTTTGTGAACCGAATGATTAATTTTAATTGCGCAATAAAGTATAATATGTATAGAACTGGTTTAAAAACAGGCAAGCTTGCAATACTTGATAGTTTTACCGCAAAACGAATTTATCAATACTGACGCATGTATTGCGGTGTGAAATATTCAAACGAAGTTTTTTCTCTCAGTCAGAATACTTTATTTTAACAAAGTGTACGTTTTCCCATTACGAGCATCTGTGAAAAGCTTTTTCTTCGACGGAACACCCTTATAAAAATCGCCATAAATCGACTTAAGGTCTTGTAAAATATTTCAGAAGATGTGATTCGAAGACTTTTTTTCTATTGCATACTATTATTAATATGGGTTGGCATCAGTGGCGCAGCTAGAAATTTAGGTTCTCATGGAAAAATTATACGAGGACCACCCCTATAAAGATATTATTTTTAAATATTAGAAATTAAGTAATTCTCACTGCTTGTAGGTGGGTATGTGTATAAAACTTATTTACATAAGCATAATAAATTTAACAAGAAAATAAAAAATATAAAAGTACAACGAGAGGACCCTGACACGACTGACACGTGAGAGAATGGATATTATAAAAAAGAAAACGGAAAATTTGAAATCGAATGGATACCGAGAGTTTTAAGACTGTGAGTGTATGCGTGAAAGAAAAATATATATAATCTTGAGCTTGACGAGATTCGCAGTGACTTCTCCATCATCAGGCATGAAACAGTAAGACCGCTTCGTTGTAATGATAGATTCCAAGGAAACACGGAAGACATCAAAATAATCACATAACTAAGAGACTGAAAGGAAAAATTAAAATTACAAGACATAAGGTAAGATGAGTGGAATATGAAGAATGATATACGTGATCCCACACACGGTTTAATGCCGATTATGATGATAGTATAAATATTGTGTTCTCCGCATAACTATTTACAGACATATTAAACATCCACTATAGTTAAGAATCAAAACTACTTAGTAAGCCATTTTATTCTCTCGTGTAAAATTTTATTTATAGAATATTTTAGCTTACGTGAAATCATTTTTATGCCTGTAACGTCAGTATGAAATAAAATTAAATTCAATTAACACAAGCCAAAAGGTTAGTGTGTAATATTAATACGGAAAAACGCAGAACAATGCAGTGATTGTAAACTTTTTTTATGAAATTGAATTAACATATTAAATTAGTAAGTACTTGTAGCTTATTTATGTATATGTGAAATGATTTTATTTTCTACACTATAAGTGAATCTAAAAAAAATGTAATATGTACTATTTACGAACAACAAACCTAAATCTATCTATTATAACCGGCCAAGTTAATGTGAAAAGGGTATTTTATAACGGGGCACTTAACAATGTGAGCATAGAGTTTTAATCTTCGCCGTTCTTGTCGCCTTTTATTGTTATAAATAACCAATTGAATAAATAGGTCAAAAATATGCACGTTTATCTTTCTTCAAACGAATCCGATAAAAATATTTTCCGTAATTATATTTGAAAACGCGAAGATAATTATCTCATTAAAGTGTTTCTATTTAAGAATAATAAATAATATTTCCTTCAAAATTAGGATGGAGTTTTAATAAGTAACATTAAGCAGCCGCGGTGTTAAATCAATGTCTCACTTAAGCGAAAGAATATTTAAAAAAAAAAAAAAAAAATTAAACACGCCGATATTTTATCAAATTATAATATTTCGTGTATAATGTGTTGAATATGATTAGACTTCAAATATGTATTTGCTTCACTATCACTGGGTGAATGCAGCCGTTATGTTGTGGATTGTGATCCGTATGAGATGCGACGCTATTAATGGAATCGTGACTGGTTTCCTATTGAATCTGAGTCCGTGCAAATTTCTATCGATCATTGTTCAGTTCTTTTTTTATCGAACACCTGCCTGTACTCGTTAACGATACATTGTCGATATTCTAAATGTACGGAATATCGGAAGCCTTTTTTGTTTTCATTTTAGCAATAAAAAAGGTTCATTTTGCATTCAATTGATATTTCATTATATATCAGAAAAGTATTAGAGGTGACAATCTTAACAAGAACGAAGCAATAATTTTACTGTTTTATCTGACATTGATTAAATGAGGCGTTGCGAAAGAGAAGGACGAACTCAACAAATGTTGAAATCGAGTAAATTGAGTTTAAAGATTTTTTTCGTGACGGGGCAAACTCAACAAAAGGTTACTTATTAACACGTGTTTCAACAGGGAAGAAGGGCAAACTAACTCTTTTAACCAGTCAGGCATACGCAGTATAGTCCATAGAACGTAATAATTAAAAAAAATCGACCTATGTTGAGTTCGCCCTTCTCTTTCGCAACGTCTCAAGTAGTTATAAAAAAGAAACATGTACTAGTAAGTATTACACTGTTTGATGTCTAGTAACATTTTTAGGGTAAACAATTTGCAAGAATCCGACAGATTATCACTTTGAAAACTAGTATACTTAATTTGTTTTACATTAATTGAAGCCGTACTTTTACTGGTCAAGGGCCGGAATAAGCAGATTAAGATGAAGATATTCCTTCTTATTCTTCATAAAGCATGTCAAGTCCCTTTTACGGAGCATGTGGACACCACATGTTGACTCCGTGAGTCACTGTCGCAGACCAGTCTTCATGCATCCTCCCATGTCATGCCGGCGTACCGCAACTCTGCCGAATATATTTTGTGAATGACATTCAGCGGCATCCCGGTTCGCTTGAAAAAGAGCCATACCCGGTTGAGATGCGATTCAGGCATTATCAGAAAATGGCCAAGTAAAGTCTAACGACTCATCTTTACTTTGGATGTGATGAGAGGCTGCATGGTCCGTTCCTTTATCACCTCATTCCGCGTATAGTATAAAATTATTAGGTTACCATTGTGCTACAGATAATATATAAGATATTTGTTTCTTATGTTGGCAACTATTTTTTAAAAAAAAAGTAGTATTAGAATACATATAACGATCGAAGAAACAGTGATGAATCTTTGATTAAGATTTTATTTCCAGAGTAAATAATCCTGTAAATTCATTTTACAAGTGTATGAAGCCATGTCACAATATGAACACGATATCTGAGCGATTTTCTAAAGCGAGCCAGACCTGCCAGCACAGTGTTTGTTGGCACTTAGGAACGTCATGTTAGAACAAACGAAAGCCATCAAATATTCATCTTGACATATTTCAATGTGGAAGCGGGGTAACCTAGCGGAAAGCCAGCCCGCCTGTCTCGTTAGACATGTTACTCCCAACATGCCCGCTACAATATTATTATTATTACGACTTCAACGGTTGAAAATTCAAAAGTTGAAGCTGGAAAATTGGTAGGTTTTCAAGGGCACTATTTCGATCGACTGACATTTAACTGAGAACTTTTGGCAATCATTATTCTACAATATACACGGCATTTCTTCGAAAACAAACATTATTTTTTAATAACAATAATAATAATAAAATAAATAATGAGGATATATCATTTTATTTGTGTATTTTCCTCTTAAGGTCTAGTGTCATCGACATATATGATAACGATTCGTTCCAACGTAACATCATAGTATATTCTTCTTCGAAACATTGTTCGAGTACATGGTAATTAGGGGACAATTGAGCTTGCGCACGGGGTTGTGGTGATTATCTCAACTATAGAGAAAAGTAAAAATGGAAGTAATTGTCTGTCGCTGCCACAAACTTTCCGTAACAATAGTAATGTTTTATTTTTAATATGTCCTTGTCACAGAGGGTCACATTGTAATTTAATTTACATTACTGGACACGCAATATAATGAATAAAGTATTATTATTATGTCGCGCTACGTGTACTATCTATTCAGGTCCAAATCCAACTGCAGAACCTCCATCCAGGCCTCTGCCTCCTTCACTATGTCTCTCTCCAGTCGATAACAGTCCTAATTTATATTGTTTCTATCGTGACGTTATCCACCCATGGCTCTCTCAAGTGCTTGCTGAAGTTTCTTCAAATACTTCTAGATTCATCGCACGTGACTTACCAATCTGAGTCTTCTTGCCCTCAAGGCATTCACAATGTTACGGTTAAATTGCTGGCGGAGCTCAGTAACAGTAGTGATGCGAAATTATTGGTATCAATTTAACTGGTCCAAGTCGAGGGCTAAAAGTCAAACAACGCTGTCTACAAACGTGCAACTTTATAGGAGAGCCAAAAAACCATTATTTTTATTTTCTTGGAACTCAACAAAGGAGGTGTTTATTTAAAACCTAATATTCAAATGTTATAATTTGTTTTTTGATTTTTCTTGTGACAAGAACGCTAACAGCTTATAGTCTTTTGATATTAAACAAAGCCAACTTTATCTAATTAACGTTAAACTTTCCATGTAGCCATGAATATAAAATAACATTATCACAAATTTTAAAAAACACATTTTTGTAAATAAAGTTATTTGACTTAGGCCCTCGAAGTGTTCTTCGTAGTATCCGCATGGCTTTTACTTTTTTCCATTACGCTCGAAGCTTCACATCTATACAGAACAATGTGATTCAGTCACATTTTAAACCCGGAATTTTGTTTTTTTTCGACAGAATATAGATAAATATTACTATCTCTGACCCGCTCTCTTTACTGATATTTGTAGTAATCATTCGTTTAGTGTATGCCATCTGTACATAGAGCTGTATACAGGTTATTCGGACATACTGATTCTTATAATTCTTTAAAAATGGTCACTAGGTGTATTAGAAAATAATACGATATAATACAATGCCATTAGACATTGATTTATTATATTATTACGACATTTTCAATGGTATATGTCCAAATGTAAAATGAAGTAAGCGCTACAATTAAATAGATATTTCACGTTATTAAAAATCATAATTCTTGTATTCTTTTACGAACTTCCGCATTTATCGATTATAAGATAGTGAATAAAATTTATTATAACAGACACAGCCACAGAATCACAATTAAAACCATATAAAGTGCTATATTATGTATGTACTAATACTGTCTTCTTATTACCTCCTACATTTATCACACACACACACCCACGCCAAGTGACCAACACCTTCCTTTTTCCACTATTTTCTCGGAAACCATCTCAACTGTGAAATTTTACGATTATAAGACGCACTCCGAATTCAGAGACACTAAAATAGGAGGGGAAAGTAAAATAGTTTTATTATCGAGTAAATACGCCATATTATTATAAGACGCACTCGTGTTATAATTTTATTGTATCGGAAAAAAATATATAAAACTGAGGGACTATCATATATTTATTATATTAAAACGATAGAGCAGAAGGATTGAACAGCAAAACTTTTCATAATAACGATGCATCGCCCTTAGATTCTCGTATCATATGATGTCGAAAACTGTCGACACTTGTCATATCATACAACATAAAAATATGGTATTATACAGTTACTTGACCATAAAATTTCTTGTGATAATACTCTAACATTATTATCTACACCGGCAATTTTCAATCTTTACGCTGTAGCGTCTCCCCGAAAAAAGTTATTTCTGCGCCTTCCTACCTTTTATTCTTTAATAGATATAATCATATACACATTTTAAATAAAAAAAACTTTATTACAAAATTTTAGCGCCTCTCCTTGCAATAGTCCGCGCTTCTCATGTTAAAAACCGGTGATC
>JAPMAE010005957.1:1426-12771 GCA_036584705.1 Rhyacophila sp. 25_7
CATTCCATATTATTATTGTAAAACAATCTTATTTTAAGGCGTTTATTATATAATTGTAATTAAATAATGGAAATGATCGCATGAGCCTCTGGTTAAATTCAACTTGGCCCAACAACCTTTTTGTTAAATTAAGAAATAAAAAATTAGGTTAAATTGGTACATAATTACAATTTAATCTGTAGGTTTTCTAAAAGTATTGAATCGAATATTTAAAAACGCAGATGTTTCATGTATCAAAGCATGTTCGTGAAGATTTTTTTTCAATAATCGTCCTTCGTACTTCATACGTGCACTTATTTTATAATTGTGCATCGTTTTTTTAAGCACAGTTTCAAATAATATCATCATTTATTATGTAAAACTTCAGTTTCAATCTAGTAGTATTATTACGGTTGTTATGATCCCATTATTAACATATTAGTAACCTCTTTTTAGCCATATGTGTTGTTGACTCCACAACGCACACTTGCCGCGACGTCAATTATGTTTAGCATATCGTTCACTTTTTCGTTCATTTTGTATGCCACTTAGATGTGGGGGAGTGAAACACCTATTATTTATCAACCGACCCGTCCTTCAATACATCGAGCGTCCTAACCAACGACTGTCATATTTTCACCAGAAATTAATTATTGTGAATCACTGTCGATTATAAGATTCAACACAAGCTAAAAATTATAAAAATAGTCTGCAGCCATGTTTAACATAGATCATTCATTTACATATGGTTTATTAAAATCTACATTTAAAGATTAGTAATTAAGTTTGTATCAGAAAAACTAGCATAATATATTATAAATACCCCATGGTCCCGTGACTAAAAGAATTAAAAATTGGCGAAACTGTTGCACAGATAAAAATGCAGTATAGAGATAGTGAACCTTTTTATGTTGGAAGGTCGCATTCGAGAAACCAAGGGTCAAAATCAACCAAAATGTGAGTAGTAAGAAAACGTTTCGGGTCAGTGGTATTTTCATATTAAAACAGTATTTTTTGTGAGTAATAAGATATATTTTATTTACAATATAATTACAATGCGCTTTTAAATTTTGAAGATAAAAGTTCAAAATTATAATTGTAATTAATATTTAAAACAAACATAATTGAATAAATTTTATTTATAAACATTTTCTTCAATATCAATGGCTCCCCTGATGCTGAACTTGTATCTTCAATTTAGTCAAGTCTGGTTTATAGTTTATAGTTAGACTTTTTAAGACAAATACGAGCATCTGAATCTTTGGTAGTTAATCTGCTCCTGTTCTTACTTAAAATAAATTTCATGTATGAAAATATTTACTCACATTTGTAAGTTGAACCAAATACGAAAAAAATGGCGAAGTATTCTCAAAGTGTTCTTTTTATGTTTATATTTTATAACTTATTTTTATATATTATACATTATTTTTGGAACTCGGGCAGGTCACTAGAAATGATCAAATGGGTCACTCGGTGACCCGCGGATCATAGATTGCCGACCCTGGTGATAAACACTAAAAATAAAATATACCTTAAGTACTAGACAAACAAAATTCTCAATATAGGAAGATCATAATAGTTTCTAAATAAAATAATTGTAACTCCTAAACTCCGCTTAATTATCAATCTAATCGTATTGCAGTAGTAATTACGATTAGATTGATAGATTGAATTCCGTCCTATTGGGTACAGTTAATTGAGAAATGTCTTGTATTTATTTCCAGTTCAAAGGTATATAATGCTAGTTTTAGTTTGATAATTCCTACATAGTGTCCTTCAAGTAAATATTATTTAATAGATACGGTTTCAATTAAAAAAATTAATAGGAAATAATTATCATAAATCAATAACAAATATCATTCTTATCACAAGTCAAAGTTGAAGTACGTACTAAATGCACTTTTTGTTTATATTATGTAATTTAATAAACATCTAAATGAACATGACATTCTGCGAACTTGTCATGCGTTTCCGGAGGTCATTTCGTCAATTGAACTGATATCAAGTAAACATTGAAATAGCGATACTAGAATCAACACATATTTATTTATATATATAAAAGTATACGAAACTAATTTACCATTTCTGTATCAAGATGTTAGTAACTAGTTAACACAAGGGCGACAAGTTTTAGGGAGCGGCCAAACACAGCAATAAAAATATTATGTAATATACAATTACCTCCTTCAGGTGGATCCTCAGGTAAGGTGGATAGCACCTCAAGCTTATTTCATTATTAGCTGTGGGCTTCAGGGGTTCGGTTGCCTTCCCTATCCGCACTGATTAATCGTTTTTTTAATATTTTTATTGCGTGTATATATTTTTGATCGGATATATAGTTAAAATATGTATAGAACAGTCATGTTATTACTCAGTCTGCTTTTGTGTACAATAACAATAAGAATTTTATGTTCATCCACCTAGCAATCTGAAAGTCATCGGTTTTGAATGCCATAGTTGATTAAAAAAATAGTTCATTTTTTTGTAGCCAGGACGCTTACCCAAATAATTGAAATAATACTTAACAGCCACTACTGATAAAAAAAAACAATTGACAATAAAATCCTTACATTATTTACGTCTTATTTGCTCCATCTCAGAACCAATATGAAGTTTTGATAAAATTATATATATATATTATCTATTCAATGAGACAAACTGATTTATATAAAAAAACATACCTGAAACGTAAAAACTTTATTATTTTATTAATTTTTGTGTTAAACGCAAAACATAATAAGCAATAACTGTCGCTGAATTATCATTTATTGCATAAAACAATCCATAAATATAATGAATGTTCTCTACTGTCAATTCTTGGTAGAAATCCATTATAACATATTAAAATAATAACATAGCTTGTATAAATAATAAATATATAAATTTTTTTAAATTTCATAACCGGGTTCGTTGCATTTTCATCAGTTGAAAATGTTGTAACAGACAAAACTGGTCTTGTTTTTTTAAAAATATATATTTGTGTAAATAGATGTGTTATTATTTCAACAGTCCATACATGATTTATAAGTACGTTCGATCTAAAAATCAAACGAGTCTACAAAGCTGTCCAATTTCAAAACCTAGAAAGTGTTTCAGCACAAAATTTTCAGGACGGCCAAATTAGTCGGAAAATTATTTACAAAAATATAAAACAATAATTGCAGTAAACGGAACAGGAAAACAATATCCAAACCAGTATATGCATTTATCAATTTCATTACCTAGTAAGTGAGTGTTAGTTACTAGATTTTAATATTGTTTTCTTAACCTACTAGGTTTTGAAGTTGTCTTCGAAGAAATTATTATCGCTTGCTAGGTTTAGAAGAATTGATTTCACCCATATAGACACTGATTTTATATAAAATATCGACATTAAAATGTCCATTGTAACCTAGTAATATATCATAGAATATGCATTAAAACGAATTTTCAAAAAAATGTCAGTTACTAGGTTTTAAAATTGGACAGCTGTTCATGTCATATACTAAAAATCTATTAATGTTCGTTGATATTCTTTGAGGATTTTTCGATGTGCCGAACACTAAGCATGTTCAGTGGAACGCTAAATAATAAAAAAAATAGTTAGCGTGGCAACCATGTGTCCTTAAGCTGTGTATTTGCATTATATGTTTGTTTTATTACTTTAGTTGTATTATTTAGGGTTTAATTATTTTGTTTAAAGACACGCAGTATGAATTTACGCTTTCGTATTTTTTTAAATTTAAAAACTTTAAAATTTTAAAAAACGTGGTTCTCGGGCTACATACGGTCCAATCGAACATATTCTGCAACGTTTTAAAACATGATAACTAAAATGTGTAAATGCAAAACTTGCTACAGTAATTCGAGGACTTAAAGTCGAACAACGTTATTAACAAAATTCCGTTTTTTTTATTTGTGATAATGTTATTTTACGTTCTTGGCTACTTAATTGTCAGACAACGGATATGTCGTTCTTTTTTCGTTTCCTCTTAAATCGTCTGTAAAGCTTAACGTTAATTACATAAAGTTGCCATTATTTAATATTAAAAAAACTATATAAGCTGTTAGCGTTATTGTCACAAGAAAAAACAAATTATCAAACAAGAACAAATTATAACATTTGAACATTAGATTTTAAATAAACTTCTCCTAGTTGAGTTCCAAGAAAATGAAAAAAGGTTGGCTTTCTTGTATAGTTGCACTTTTGTAAATAGCATTGTTTGACTTTAAACCATGTTAAAGAAGTCTTCGAGGATTTCGATTTTTTAAATTTGTAAGAAGACGTCATTACACCCAATATTATCATCATACATTAATTGTTTATCTTGATGAGAATATGCCAAAAAGATTATTCGAAAGAATAAACACTTTTTTTATTCACCAGACCCCACAACACTAGACTGAAGATATAAGATAAACTTTAAAGTACACGCCCGACAATAGGCAACTGATTGCGGACAATAAACAAACAAAATATTGGATAGAGGTTTGCGACTCCAGTGGTTTGCAGCGTCAGTACCACATATACCAGCATTACCATCAAATCGAGTTACTTCCGAAGAATATGAATGGATAACATCACGAGATACTGATCTAAACGACTGAAAGTCCTGGGGTTGTGCAGTTGATGATATTTGTAAATCGGTCATGTATATTTTTAACCATATCCATTTCGAGACGGATCATATGGATATTAAAGATATGAAAACTGGTTCGATAGATTTTTCCGCGAGTATTAATTATTAATTACTAGTTGTAATACACTGAGTTCATGGGTATATATTAAGAATACGAAATATTATTTATCAAGGCATGGGATCGAATTGGCGACTTTAAAATCCTAGAATATGTTCATTAAACCACCGTCGGCGACAGAAATTTATTTTAAGGCAAAATAATAATATATGTCTTGGGTTTGAATCCCATAGCTGGGGAAAGTTCCACAGGTTTCTTCAGATGTATTTAAAACCATGACATGTGCCGAATTAGTTGGGCAAATTATTAAATGATTATAACAAAATCCATATTCCATATTTGGGAAAATAAATGAGTTAAAACGTCACACTTCAGTAATCTTGCCATTTACGAGGATAACAAAATCGAATAATAAAAATCCACAGGCGTTATTGTAGTTTCATATTATCAAATATTTAATGTTGAGTGACATATAATCGTAAAAATATGTATTTATTCAAAATAAAAAAAATCTGAAAATCATTCTTTTGTTGATATGAAATGCTAAAAAACTTGTCCAGATTCAGTTGCTTGCTTGCTCGTTTTCTTTTTTATTTCAATAAGTTTATTCGATATTTGAGCTTTTACTCCCTTAAAGATAAACCCATGCCCCCTTAGACAAAAACCTGGCGATATCTGTTGTCGAGTAGATAAAAAAAAATAACAAAAATTAGGGTCATTTATTTGAAAATATAGTATTAATACATCCTCAACACTTTATTATCAAGGTGATCCACAAGCTGTGGTTAGCAATGAAGGCCTTTAAACATTTAAAGTACTCCATAAAATTAATTAACCAATATTGACGCATCATGTTCCGCACAGTTCAAACATCATCGATATGAAATCATAATTAAAAACGATTGTTTGCTATCAACACCACGGATTTTTAAAATAAATTATGTTTACACGGTTAAGTGTTAAGAAACCCCGATAACGTAAAAAAATCGAAAAATATATGATGACATATGAGACAAATACAACCTAATATATTATATTAGATGAAGCGCAATTGTTTGCTAATCAAATATTATCGGTGATTTTCTATTAATATACAATTTATTGATGAACAACCTGTTTCAGCAGTGAGGTGAAACTGAAAATTCAACTATTCACACGGGCCGCAGCACACGTTATTTAGTATTTTTTATTATAATTATTATAGAGAGGTGTAAAATGTCTTTTTGGCAATGAGGTTTTTATATATAGGTACGAGTATCTACAGTTTTTACGTTACCTGGAAAACTATTATATAGTCGCTCATTGTTAATATTTGGTGTGATCGTCGATTTTCACAGTTTTATAATCAGAAAACATATAAACTTCACTCAACCAAATCAAAAATATGTATGATATAAAAATAATAACCACTTTAATGTTTTTTTTTATTTACTAAGGTGAACGTTAGCCTCAATCAATGACTCCATTGGCCACGTGTTACTCGTATTTTTAATATATTAATAAATTCTACTGATAGACATACCTCATTATAAAGAAGGTAATTAAACAGACATTTACCATTGCGAACTATTTTTAGTATTTATTAAAAATCTTTGGCACTTCTCAATAATTTGGGTTTCATATATATTTCAGTATACTGAATCCTCCAAAAATGTAGCGATAAAGCTTAGCAATATTATTTAATTTTATTAAAACTACTGCATTTCAACACATGGACGACGGTAACGTAAATGAACACGTTCGGATTGTTATGTTTCGATTCCAAAGGGTGCATTTGTGTGCGTTTTAATATTGTATTGTATAGAGATATACATACTGCAATTTAATACTATCGATTTGTTGTTTGATTTTCTCAAGAACGCAAAAAAACGAACGTAAACCGCCCCGGCGCTTATGTGTGATTTTATTTATAATATTTGTCGATCCTTAAAAAAATCTATTCAAAATATACGTATAAAGAATCAAGGTTTTAGCGGTTAAGACCTTTTCGATTATTTGAATTTTAAAAATGTATAGACATTTTTGGACATAGGTCCAAACAGACGAAATCTTTGTGAAGTAGTTACAAAATGCAATATAAGCATATTTTTTCGAAATCGAGAAAAAAAATACGTCTGCATTCTATGCACAATGTGTGAATATGTTATGTTCCATAACCCAAAATAAACTTCTGAAAAAAAAAGTGAAATGTTCAAGAATTGGAATATTGTAAATCTGGTTGATTCCGCGGGCATATAAATATTTATTTCATTTTTAAGTTTATGATACTTAAACAACTTACTATGAAAATAAAAGAAATTAACATAAAATAAAATTTGATAAAAATGTTTGCCGAAAATATTGAAATGTGCTTATATCGGTTTTTATAACTAGACGCTTCACGTGTACTATTTTTTTTATATAATATATAAATATGTTTTCTGGTAATTATTTTTTTGCCTGTTTTCAATTTGATAGTAATGCTGGTATATGTGGTGCTGATACTGCAAACCACTAGAGTCGAAAACATCATAAAATATTTTGTTTGTTTATTGTCTTCAATCAGTCGCCTATTGTCGGGCGTGTACTTTAAACTTGGTCTAATATCTTCAGTCTAGTGTTGTGAGGTCTGGTGAATAAAAAAGTGTTTATTCGTTCGAATAATCTTTTTGGCATATTCTCATAAAAATAAACAATTGATATATGATGATAATATGGGATGTAATGACGTAATTTTACTAATTCAGATAATCGAAATCCTCTAATATGAATTACTGTCGCAAGTTTCAGTAAGCGTTATGATTTGCATGTATTTTTGGGACACCTTTCATATAGGATTCCTTTTAAATACGTTTTCAAAAGTTTTAGATCCATCGCACTTTACAAAGTAATATGTCTACCTGAGCCTTATCACTCACAAGACATTTACTTTTCAATAGCATAGCGTAAAATATTATTTATTAAAATTTTAATAAAACAAAAAAACAGAGATAACAAGAAATTTCGTATAAGGACGACATTAATCTTATCAATTAATTTTAAAACGTGAAATGAAGTGTGCACATTTTCCGTACGAGGATGTGGTGGTGAGGTCAGTAATGCGTGTGTTTCGTCAGAGGTGTTGAAGTTTCATGATAATGGAAGCGAATTGTCCGAGTTTCTAAGCATGTGTTAAAACGAAATCTGCTGTTTTCTTAAACTCATTTTTTTATCTTAAATGCCTTTTCTTCGTTTTTCAAGTTCTAAGCTTCAAACCAGGTTTTACGGATTTAAAAAAATCAATTTAATATTGGACCTTAATATACTTTCGCCATTTAGCGTGTTTGCGATTTTCAAGATCAGTCTGTACTTTTAGAAAATATTCGTTTTAAGTGTGTATTAAATGCATAAATCAAAAAGTCTATTGGTATGCCGTTTTCTGTCGCTTTATTTTTGAAACGAACCTTCCCAATATTTGAAACAGGAAAATATTGCGTATTTTAATGTAAGGCATTTATTTTTTTAAAATTTACATAAACTAAATAATAAAATCTAGACTTTAAATACCGTGTGTCATAAAAGTCGCTCAAGTACATTCGTACAATAGTATTTAAAGAAAGAAATATATGTAATGTTTCCATTTTTGTTTAATTTGGCGGCATTCATTAAATACGCGTTAAAGACAAATGAAATTTACTTTAAGATTAAATAAATAATAAATAACTGAACACGAAAAACACACAGATGCAAGTCCAAAATTTTATGAATGAGTTAATCATGACAAAATATTATTAGTAACCATGTTAATAAGTGGCAGAAGGGTAGAGTTCTACTAACAAAGAATCAAAAGATTTCGAAATGTGAAAAAATGCAACCACCGTGACTAAAATAGTTATTTACTCATGTGAATATCTCATCTGTTGGACTTGCATTTGTATGTTTATCGTGTATTGATACTTGTATGTATTCAAAAAATCATACAACACAGTATTCTGTTTATTATCCATATACTCCAGTGATGGGAGAGATATCGTACGAATAATCTGAATATAATCTTATATTCTTCAAAACACGTTTAATATCCATTATGTATCAAAAAAATCGGATGATATTCATTTGTTTATGAGAATCGTTTAACGATTTTCAAATGCCAGTGCAAATTTTCCTAAGAGCATTTATATTGTTATGTTCGAATCCTCATTTGGTTCTATAAAGTAATTCATTCAGTATTCTATTAGGACTAATGCGATTGATACTTTTATTGTATTTACATGAATTTTCATGTTCTTTCTTTATCAATTGACGGGTATTAAAAACAAAATATACAAAACTCATACGTTGAAACAATATTCAAAACCGCTCTTTTTTATAATTGATATTTTAAAGCCTTATAATTTACGCTCAGTTTTGAAAATGTATGCTATTTCATCCGAAATAAACTACTAACACAATGAAATGATATCAGTTAATTTCAATCATCAAAACACAAGTTTGTTTTAGGCCGCGATAATATATATGAGTATAAATATTGAATTGTTGCACACATAAACAAGAATATACTGTATTAAAAAGTGTTTACATGTTTAAGAGAAGAGAAAAAATCAAAATGCTCGGGTTCAATATAAAACAAAACAAAACCAAAACACCTCTAGCAGTATACAGAAACCCACAATCAATAGAACTTTTACTTGATAAACCGCCATTGTCTTCTTCGTCTTCTTCTGGATCTAATGATACGGATTCAGTAAGTGGCAATACTGACGAATACGATGATGTATCAGCAAAATCATTTCCAAACGCTCCAAAATCCTGTGCCGACGACGAAAATATAAAAAATATTGACGGAAGAAAAGCGCCAAAATCAAATACGTTTACTTGTGAGAAATCAGATTCAGATTTTAAGTCGTGTCAAGATTTTACTAAAGAAACAGGCTGTATTGAAGAAAATATGAAAGAAACGTTCGATAACCTGCAAAAACTTACGTCAAGCAATCAAGATTTAGTAAAGGACACAAGAAAAATGTCATTAAATAGCGTAGGCAATACTAATAAACTATCTAAAAGTGACCAAAACCTCAAAAAATTCGTAAGCTCCACTAGCTTTGAATATTCAAATGAAAACGCTTCGTGGGGTGAAAACATACCATTAGATGAAAGTTGGATAAGTGGTGTACGCTGTAAAGAAGAAGACACTCTGCTTAAATCCGAAGAGAAGATCCGGAAGAAGAGCATTGTCCTGGTGAACGGACAAGTATTATCAACAGTGTGTAGTGATAGTGAAAAAGCGTGTAAACCCATGAAGCAGAAAAAAGGATGCTGCAACTGCTGTGGTAAGATTTTTACATAATTTCAATTTATTTTCTTTAATAATCTTTTTTTTCCATGTCTCATATTCATTTTTATTCATTGAAGACAACATACATTTTTAATTTAACACGTCCAAATCGTTTTATAATATTAACAGATATACGAATACAAAAACAAAAACATTTGTCTATCTAAATTGGAATAGAAAACAGAATCAATATCATGTAATATAAAACATACTCGTAGATGTACCATGAAGATATAATAATATTTTCAAACAAGAGTTGACTGTATTTTGTATTTAAACCAGGGCTGTTGAGTCGTTTCCAAATTTACCGACTCTAATTTTTATTTTATTTTATAATTTGTTACGTCTATATTAGTCACAGAAGTCAAATAATATTATTTCACGATAGAACACGTAAACGTAACTAACTGCCAGACGATGACTGAAGACAAGAAGAAAAAACAAGCACTAGATAAGTAAGCGAGATACAAATAACAGTGCTTTCGTGAAACTGTCCAACATAATGTAGTCTCTAAATTCTGATTCATACACATTCGTTGACATTTGACTCATGCCATAATGTTATTCATTAAGAAAATAGAAAAAGGAGTCGGAGTCGGTGGATTCTTTCGACGTTGACTCTACTTAAAATGTCACGACTCCACCGACTCCGACTCCACAGCCCTGATTTAAACGAAACTTTATTTTTCTCAAACCCGAAATCACCATAGAGAAATTCATACTATTGTGAAAGATTTTTTTATGCGGCAATACATTGGCAGTTGTTAGGGGTCATCCATATTCCACGTGATCCTGTTGAAGAGGTTACAAGAAGGATTTAATTTCTATTGTTATGTAATACTTTTCTTTCTCAAAAAGTAGATATGACTTGATTGTCAATTTCATTCATATTTCATGTGTAAAGTTACGTAATCTTTGAAAGGAGGGGTCAAGTTGAATGTCTACATGGTGAGAGTAAAAAACATAAGAAAAAACGTTACGGTTGCCGAATTTGATGAAAGATTTTTAATTAATTTAGTTTTAAATTTTGAATTTTATTGAATATATGCAATACTATTGTTGTATAATATATATTTGATGCATAAATAATATATATTAGACAGAGTATTTTATTGCTTGATGTTTGACATTCACATACGTAGATACTTACTTCTTCAAAGCGATTTACGGGTGGACGCATATATGCATCAATACTCCTGAATCCAGTAAATAAAAGTAAAAAATGAAATTTTTTATTCGTTTGAAAGGCCTATCGATGCCATTATGTATAGAAAATAACATCGTTCAAATTTCTTTGGAAGCCGCTGTGGTTTGTGCCTTATTTGCATAGACCTGCAACTTTTAAGAAAACCCCACAAGAAAAAGTCTAATGGGGTCAAATCGCACGATCTCGGTG
>JAPMAE010005964.1:0-12767 GCA_036584705.1 Rhyacophila sp. 25_7
TATATATATAAATATGGTAAATACAATCCATACGTGTTGCTCACAAATTATTTAAACCTCTCAATTATCGATACAACGGCAATTTTATTATAGTTGTGAATTTCAGTTTACGAGCAATCCGGAACTTTTATTACAGTATAAAAATATCGAATACAAACCGGCGTACATTGTGGACATTTTAATATTGTGACATCATGCAGTACTCGTACTTAAAACATTGTTGGCAAAATTACAATATCATAGCGAGTAAAAAGTAATTTTATGCGTTTATACTTACACAAGGAAAATCCTTTTTTATTACGCAAATGCTAATATACGTTGTATAGAAAAAAATGGCGTAATATGCCCCCTAGACGATCAATATTATACTTAATATATTGCTCAATAATTGATATTGTACTATAATATTGACCGTGTGTAGATCGTATTGAAAGAGTGCACAATATATTTATATTTATTGTGAAACCTTTTTTGAACCATTCCTTCATCCAACTGCGCTTTCTTTTCTCCTTCTTTAAAGCCATCACTAAAGCAATGGTCACTTGCTTCATCACTATTCCACATGTTGACTGCAGAGGGGCCAGTAATAGAGTACTTATTGTGCAAGTATATTGCAACGTGTAAGAGATCCTAGCGATATATTGTGCAGTATGTTGTGCAATATTATTGATCGTCTAGGGGCACCTTAACATATTTAATTCCAGTTAATTACATGTTTCATTAAAATAGTAACATTGTTTTAAGTATTTTTTTTTTGCAAAATCAAAAATGGTTTCGTATGTTACGACATTTTCAACCAATCACCCGTAATTTTAAAATATCTAGACCTGTGCTATTCTTTCAATAAAATGACTTGCCTACAATGCTTGATAGTAATTAAATATCTTCTTCAGCGGTATCACCCCCTTAAACGGACCATATGCGCACCACAAGTCGCCTCCACGAGTCCCTGTGGCCAGCCAGTCTTCTTACATCCTCCCATATCATGCCGGCATTCCGTAATGCCAACGAATACATCCTGAACATTGTATTCAACGGCTCTTCCAAACGAGGGGATACGGTCAGCTTAAAGAAAAGGGATGCCCGGTTGCGATGCGATTCAGGCATTCTCACCATGTGGCAAAGCCAAATACGTCTCATCTTCACTATAGATGTAATGAAAGGCTGCATTTCTTTATCACCTCATTTCACGTATAATAATACCACCACACATCAAGAATTCACTGTAGGCATATATATATTTTAGAAATTTAGTAAATGGTTACTTTGAGGCATCGTAAGGTGCTACGATACGTTACCATAGAGCAGCGCCGTCAGTATGCAAATAGGCGGCATTTAATTTTGACCAAATACAATTATGAATCCCAGACATTTCCCATGGGGTTGAAAGCTACTCCAACAAGTCCCATTCAGATAGTAAGCTCTCTTTGCGAGGTGACATCTCCTGTAGTGTGCACCTCCAGGTATCTGAAGATGTCGATTCTCTCGATTTAAGTAAAATTTATAGCACACATGTTTGATATTTACTATTTTCTAGAATTTTTTCCAGTTTCATTAATACTGGACAGAAAGAATAGCAGGACGCTGACTGTTGGGCGAATTAATTATATATTTTTTTCACCATATGTATGGTGTTATAAAAAGTTATAAGATTTAATTTGTGTTGAAACCCCAAGTGTATTACATATCAATCTGGATATCTCCGTATACAATTGTTGTATAATTATATTTAATCTATAACCCTTTCATTAGTATGGGTGTAACATACATGTACACCCAGCGACTTATTTTCAACGTCATTCGTTTATTTTCAAATAGAATGTTATTATTATTTTTTATAAAAATACTACATACTCGTAGATGTATCAATGATATGTGGAAGTTATAGCAATTATATAATATATTTTAGGATAGAAAAAATACGTTAATAAAAAAAGTTGAAGAAGCGTTGAGTAATTCTTGTATGCTCTACCTAGAATCACCATCTATCTACCACAAAAAAGATTGCCCTGTTCACAGAAACACATAAAATGTCACATAAATCAGTCCTATTGGGTTTATTTTTTTTACATGGGTGTTCCTTTAGGACAGAAATACATAAATATCAGATATATCACTGCTATGATTTCAAATTTGTCACACGAGTGTTCTTTTCATAATGAAATGGAAGCAGACAAACTAGATAATTATATAAACACTTAAGAACCAGTTTGGATTAAATTGAAACGAATTTGCGATGGGCAAAAGTTACTCGCTCCCAGGATTATTTGCGTGCGAAAAAAATAACTCACTAATCAAAGGGTAAAGTAATCAAATACTAGTACAGAAATTGTTTTCCACGGATTTTAAATGCACACGTAAGATACCGGCGTCTAGTTTTTTTTCGATATCACCGTCGATTTATACTTAGATGTTTGGAACTGTAAAGAAATTCATTTTACTATGCACGGGATCACGATATCACATTGATACCGGTGAAAAAGTAGTTAGTAGACAATCTTCGATGTACAAAAGAGTCCGAAACGAGCCTCTTCAACAAGAAAACCAAAATAAACTCGCTCCCTTGAAGGGGTCTTTATTGAAAAACCCGAATCATTCGGATGTTGATGCAGCGGACGATCACGTATGACTGTTGTATACAATTCGTATAAGTAAAATAAGAAAAGTTATATCGAGGAGGGGAAACTACGTGGGTAATGACTCAAAACGTAAACCTTTGACTATGAAAAAACTCTCGTGGAAAAGTTTACGGGTAAATACGGTTGAAGAAATCGTCATTATAGTTGAAAAATATATTTGAGGCTCTCTTTTGTAATTACTAATACCAGCGGAAGATTGAAAATTAATTGAATCAATTTTCGCTGTAAAATGAAGCGTGTGCCGGTCCACAATTTGTATTTTTTTAGAAGGTTCTTGCAGTCGAATATCTGACCTGATCAGAAACAGTGGCGTAACTGCATCATAGCGAACTCGTGCAAACCATGAGGGTCCTCACTGACCATAAGGCCCTTAATCTGTGTACACTCAATAACCGATTTCAAGTAAAATTGTATTTCCTACTAAAAGAGATGTATGACATAATTGTCTATGGCATAAAGAGTATACCAATTATATATATAAGTTTTTGGAACGTTAGTCAAAAAAATCTATGTATTCTAATATTTCAAACACCTCTTCTGTAAAAAGTCCGATGTGACGTAGTATAGTTCTGCATTACAGTAACGGCATATAACTAATATTTACTGTCTAATGATAACAATAAAAATGGGTCATACATATTTTTTTACAAATTTATTATGTTTATAGTTTTATATAAATAACAGTAGGTACCGATACATACGGATAATCATATCAACTCGTTTTTTAAAAATAATTGCGTATATTTTGCATGAGGGCCCAAAATTTCTAGCTACGCCACTGATCGGAACAGAAATAAATTTTACAGATTCAAAGAATTTTCGCTCAAGTATTATAATGATCGGTCCAGTGTAGACTTTTTACCACCTCGATCGTCGAAGTCTTAGTTCCTGGTAGAAAAGTGTAGAAATCTTAAGATTTCGCATTGGGATATTGGGTATAAGATAGGTGAAAGTTGATTTCATATCACCGAATTATATCAAAAGATCATCAAAATGTACAAAATTATTGAAAGTCCTTCTAGAAATTCAATTGCCCATTGAACAATTGAATACAATTTTGCATTCGCATTCACGGGCTCCCATTTTGAGAATAAACGCAGTCTATAGAGTCAAAGCAATAAATATTTCTAATCGCAGACGTTTAACGAGAGTGAATATTTTCAATAGAATATTTCACACGTTCGAAATTCCGATTGAAAATAAGAAATTTCCGATATTTTATTCGTATCACAGATAAAATAAAATTTTGAAAATACCCAATGATCTTTTCCGCAGGGTGTAAAAGAAGACTGAAAAACATCAGAGAGCTTCGGGCCAACGGAAACGACATGTCCACAGTCTCACAGTGACCGATGGAAAATAAAGTTTTACGCGCATTAACTTCTTTTCTCGAGTTGAAAGAAAGACAGCGTATTTTATATCGAGGGCTTAAAGTCAAACAACGTTATCTACAAAAATGCGTTCTTTTGTCTGTGATGTTATTTTACGTTCTTGGCTACATAATAGTCAAACAACGGTATGTTTGTATTTTCTAGTTCCTTCTTAATTCGTCTGAAAAGTTGAACGTTAATTAAATAAAGTTGCCTTTGTTTAATATCAAAAGACTGTATAAGCAGTTAGCGTTCTTGTCACAAGAAAAATAAAATTATTAAACAACAAATCATAACAATTTCAACATTAGGTTTTAAATAAACATTACATTTGTTGAGTTCCAATAAAATAAAAAAAAACCTTTTGGCCATCCTGTAAAGTTACACGTTGTAAATAGTGTTGTTTGACTTTAAGCCCTCGATATTATTGATAGCTTATATTTCTGTCATCAAGAGAGGATTGCATTTTCTAGCATAATGACAATCGACAAACATTACTCGTATTATTAAATCCTGTACAATTTATAATGGACAATATTTCTTATGTTAAGAATAAAATATCCGAGTTTTTCTACTTGCTTAACTGCGTCGATATAAAGCAGAAAATAGACTACATTTTTTAGTCAAATTGATGTATTTATATCTAATAGCTTCAAGCCCACTACGTCCTGAATTATAGTTAAGAACATTTAAATATATATTATGATATACTCGTAATAGTGATACGTAATACTGTACATTATTTTAAATGAGACGAATGAGAAAATTTACAGCAACAACTTCCATGTATTTTTAATAATTAAAGTACATAGTCAATATATGCAATTTATTCAATTCTTTTAAAGACATAAAATAACTACATAAGCTACCTAACTAGACTAACTAACTAACTTAACCTTACCTAAAACTAATTCTGTTCACAGTATTCTTATTAGACATTATTATTATTATTTATTGGATTTATTATTATTATCTTATTGGACAATATTAGCAAATGATGTAAAAATACACAAAATACCGAACTGGAATAAATACGAATAAGTATGCCATTTATGGAATAAAAATATCATATGTATCAGTAATATTGGTTATATTTTGAAGCACCTCTTAAGTACTTCAACAAAATGAAGTATTGAAAAAAAATATTATTTCCTCATCAGAAAAAATATTTTCAATCATAAAAGAATCAGCAACGCCGGAAAACGTTGAACGGGAAAATCGTGAAGTGATCGCCGTTTCGGGTTTAACAATATTAATATAAAATGAAAGCTCCTCATCTCAAGGCCACTCGATGATAATAGAGACGCCTTTCTAAGAATCCATTGTGCCCCTTGCGACCTTCTCCTGTGCAGTTGACAATTTTTCATTAAAAATAATCCGAGTAAATCAAGAGTTCACGGAATTATCCAGGTACAATTACATTAACAGGCTTTGAGGGAACATTTTATTTAGCAACACGTCAATAGATTATATACGGACAACCGGTCATTGAAAAATAAAAATGAAATCAATTTTCAGTAACGGGAAGGAAGTGTTCTTGTCTTAATTAACAACAATATATTTTTTGTCACTAATATTAAGTCTTTAAGCCGTTACGTATGAATACGATTCATGATGTTAATTATATGCATATTATAAATATACACGCTTATATTTAGGAGGGGTCACGGTACGAATAGGAAAACAGAAGAATAATTAACCACGAGTATGTTGAATTACTACGCAAAAATAAACAACCTCTCCGTTTGCGTAAAACTCAAGTTAGTGGAGTTTAATAAATTAATTTCTCAAATGTCACAAATAGCCGCTAAACATTAAATGTACTATATATTCGTTACGATTCATTCTGGTCCATGGACAATTGCACAACTTGCCCTCCACATCGTACCTAACATGACTCGCTCACTTAATAAATATATTAGAAATGTTTGGATTCAATTGCTCACTAAGCTCAGAATTACTATAGGTCAATATGAAGTATTTTAGTAATTACTTTCATTATTAATTAAACTCAAGTGTTACACCATATCTATTAATTCTAAGAAAGTATTAAACAAATTTTAGCTGTACAATAAACAAGTTCATTTTCCGCGCTGGATGAGACGAAAAATGAATAAATTAGTTTTGCTTTACAAATTTCGGCCTTGTTATTAGAAGAATAAAACATTAAAACACCTGAATAAAAAACGTTGACGGCAGTTATGTTTCATTATTTTTTTACCGTGGCATTATAAAGATACGGTCTCTGTTATATCCACATCGAATACAGCCGTATAGAAAGGTTTAGTCGAAGGAAATTAGTAATTATTTTTTTATAAGCGATGAAGTCGCTTGAACTGTTATATTTAATAAGGCACGGGGATGTGGGTATTGGCACGTGTTGCGAGGTGAGAGCTAGCATAAAACCAAAGTATACCTTGAAGACGGCCGGTTATATGGAAAGCTTTCTGGTATTGACTGGACAGAATTTCAACGAATCAAAGATCAGTTTCATGCAGAATGTAATACATAGTTACACCCTCGTGATTATCAATGTCATAGACAACACGGTAAATAGATAATAAAAAGTTCTTTAATAATGTAAATAATATAAACACGTTTAGTTTATTGTATTTATTTTACCGTCAAATATCGACGAAAAGTCATTAAACAGAAACGATAAAATACGAGTGGGAAAAGTATAGGATGACAAGCGTTTAACATGAAAAGATACGACAGAAATATTTTATCCTATTAAAAGGTGTATATACAAAAAAATTCACGAATGCTCGATTTATCAGAAAAAAGGATACAGCATTTGCACAGTGTTTTAACACTTTATATGAGTTATAAATTTATGAACAACACACTAATAAAGAAAGTACGTCTTCCGTTTCAAATAGTAAACAGAGTACATTTGTGTAAAGCGATTTTCGTTTCGCAATAAAAGTATGAAATTAGGTAATATTTTGTCAAAATCGGAATATTATTTTGCATCGTGCGTTTTTGGGTTAAATAATTTACACAGTTGTGGTACAAAAAACACCCAATGGTTAAACTGCTAATTAACATACTAGAAAAGGTAAAAAACAACTATATATGTAGAAAACCTTCACATTGGAGATCCCGTAAGCTCAATTGCGGAGTGGATATCGAATAATAATATTTATAAAACTTTCATTCACTCTAATTTAACTTCTTCTGTGTCAGACATGTCACAACCTGGCAAGCTGCGGATTTTTACACAAAAATAAAACCGTAATATTTCTTTTAAAAGTATATTGAATATTATATTATAGTCATATCTCTGCGTTTTCATATTTCAATATTCTGATAACCCAAAATATGCAAATTTGTCTAGCAAACAACGTCTTAAGTTGTGCGAGCCAACTCGCTTCAGGCACTCAATCAGTGGAATGTTTATTATTCCACTTACATTGTTTCCATATCTGCTCCGAGATTAACCATACGCGAGCTTTACTGGGTGGATTTTTTTTCAAGTATTAGTATTCAACTATCAGCTCAATCTTTTTTGGATTCATATTCTGGTTATACAAGTACAAATTTGAAAAAATCGTGACCAGCTACGGGATTTAGCTCTTAAGCTCCGAGTCAATAATCAAACAACTGAGCCACAGAGGGCCCATATATTTAGAAAAAAAATATAATATATTTATTTTCATTACGCACAAAAACTCATTTGTAAAAGAGCCGGGAGTTGATGAGCGTAAACAGCTCTAGACGGTTTACAAAATTATATATTTGTAATAAAATCATAAATATTTAATAATGTTTTGTATGATTAAATATTTCATGTATAATCACAAGTATTTGCTCAATGTTTAAATGAGAATCGTGACACGTCAACTCTCGTCAATACCTTGGATTATACAAAACCTATAAGCTCAGCTGACGTGTGGGAAAAGTAAACATTTACCAACAAGTGAGAGTTTGAGACGCTGTTAAGCCCGGCATATGAAAAAGCATGCCCGAAATTCACAGGAGAATTAGCATAATCGGGAAAGTTTGCGAGAGGAGAGGGGCGTCGCACGGCTGGCCTGGACTTTGCAGATCACCCGAAAGTTGGCAACTGAAGAAAAGTTTAGCGTGGAATCCGCTGCTAGATGAAAACTGACATCATTAGGGACAATAATTACCTGGCCGTTATCATTAAGCAATTAATGGATATTTTCGAGAACAAAACCGTTGTCGGATAATTGACCAAACTTGACAGGGTATGTTTACTTTGGTGGCGAGTTTCAGATTAATCTAATCGTTTTGATCTTCGAAATAATTTAGTCATTGTAATTAAAGGTCAACCAAAATCCTTTAATAATATGCAATATAGACTTCAACCGACATCCTACCATAACAAATTTTATTTGAAAGATTGACTGACAAGCTCCCAACATATGAATGCCAATTTTAACAGCTGCAATTATGCAGGGCCACCTACCTGACACTTACTCTACACTGAAAATTATCTCTGTTTTTGCATTGCGTGATTTTGTTCTTTACCCGTGCGGTAGTGTTATAAATAACATCTACGCTTTGGATAATAAAAAGTAGATGATAGTTAAATATTTGAAGTGGAACTGAGGCAGCTCTTACATAAGTCGATGAAGACTGAAAGTTCGGGGTGATTTAACGAGAAAATTTTTCCTTCAAGTATTGTTAAAGGTGTCGAGATAGTCATCTGCATAAGTTTTGGGTCGAGACAAATTCATAATTTGTTTGACACACTCTTGCGTTCAAATGCAAATTGTACATGCATTTTGTTGATCGACATATGCATATAAAACCAGAATTACGTTCGAAAGTAAATTATTCAAGCTATTTCCCGTAATTAGATCAATTTTTTTGATTGGCAATTTAGGATACTAGTTAAATCCTATTATAGTGAACTGCTTGGGCCCATAAAATATACTCGGCTATACTGAAATAACGTTCCTAAAGCCTTAATTAAAATAAATATGAAACAAAACCTGTCTTTCCTACTGTACGAGTATTTTAAAACATAAACATCATCAACGCATGTCGAATGTATGTGGTGAAAAGTTTACTTTTTTAAAACGAGTTTTTTTGTAACTTCATTATTCGCTATAACGGGAGTTAATGTGTGTAGAATGTAGATGGAGTACTACATATCATGCATACAAGCTGTATTGTTTGGCATTGTTTTATGAAATACGAAGAAGGCACCATTAACGATTAAAGTTAATTAATAATTAGTAAATTGTTTACCGAAAATCTATGAATATTAATATAACACCTGTAATTCTATACATTTATGCGTTGATATCAATTAAAAACCAGTTACATTAGAACAGTTGACATACTCGTAATATTATTATTAAATTGTATTACGATCTAAACACAGGTGAATATCACCTATATAATCTTCACTTAATGAAGATTATTGCGGGTACAAAAAAGCTTTTTACCAACGTGGTAAAAACAATTGTCTACATTTTACTCTGCGTGTGAATCCCCAGTGAAATCGATCTATTCCGGGCAGAGATGAGATCGGTCTTCCATCTGCACCGCAAAAACCGTAATTAGCGAGACGCTGATTAATTGGAGCGTCCTCAATTTGACCTTCATCATTTCAATGGGTTGTGTATCGGATGCACTAGCCATGTCGAACATTGTCTTGTTATTTTTGTACACAATATACTTTATGATGTCTGCAAACAAAAAACTATATCAGCAAATTACATGCAACAGTATCGCCAGTTTTCTGACATACGTACGAGTACATCGCCAATTTTATTTAACCCCCAAAAGCGTTCCGCAACGGTTCAATTATTACCGTTATGGGTCTAGGAATATGCCCGAACACCGAGTATTATATATAAAGAAAATCGATCCTCAGATCGATGCAAGATACAGCTCAAAGGATAGTTAATTTCCGTTAGAACATGCATACAACACATATTTCTGTTCAGAGAAAAGGCTCAGTAAAATCAATTTCAACGCTGTAGTTTTACTTTTCTTTAAAAAATAATACAGTTTTATATGCTTCATTTTAAAATGCATCTATGAAAGTCCATACCAGTTTCGTTCATTATGATATTTTCAATTAATGATACTTATGATCACCTTTAATTTGTTTAATTTTATAACAATATCAATAATAAGACAAGTAATTAATTATGATATATCCAAATATAGGCAGAGAATCAATTAGTTTAATATGCGGGTACATTCAACGTAAAGAAAGATTGCAAGCACGGCACTTGACAATTCGTCTATAGGTAAAATGATAATTTTAAAACTATATAAAAAAAGCGCACAATATATACCACTACTCTTTCGGCACGGCGTTCAAGAATTACAATAACATACCGTATAGACCCTTGCTAAGATAAAACGGCGGAAAATCTCTGCCCTAGAAATCGTGCCAGTGATAGTGAGCTAATTTCTCAATTGTGGGGAGTAGTTTCCCGTCCAACTATAAATTGAACTAGAACAAGCAATAAAATATATCCCGGCCTTAGATTTGGCGCGTGTGCTGGATAATTGGATAACATCGCATGAGACAATCTCTTACTGTTGAATAATAATAAAAGAAACACATTTCTGACTTGTACTTTACACTTTTTCGAAAGGGGCGTTTTTTGAACCAATATACCAAGAAGTCAAGATTAAAAGTTAAATATGTTCCATGTACCATCAACGACACTGTTAATATACTAATATAAATTAATAATATTTTGTAGTATCTGGTCGGGACACCTGATTATTGGAATCTTTATGTCGGTGACAAGTTAATTGTCGACGAAATAAGACTATCGTAAAATTAGAACCCTCATTTTCACTATGACATTTTAGTATGTAGCATGGTTATTGCGCTCTATAAGAAAACACGATGCGTTTCATTCCATTGTTTTTTTTTATGCTGTAGATACGTTCTACGCCACCGGATACAGGGTTGGGCTGTCAATACTCGTATATTGTCAACAGAGTCGCTAAATTTAAGAGCTTTTGGTTCACGGTGTTCCGGGGAAAATATTTTACATTATATTTGAATACCCAATAAACTATCTAGGTATAAAATTGTAATTAGATACTGATATGATCTGAATATTATTTTTCTTAATTTAATAAAGAACTCACGGAATGAGCTATATAAAAAAATGCAGAAAAAATAACTCGTTAAATAACGAAAATATAGAAATACTCGTAGTTTATAACTAACCGTAGAGCGAACGATTTTATAAGTATTAGTATATTATTAATTAAATATTTTTTATTAATGTTCTTCGCTTGTTATACTAAATTTTTTAATGACGAAAAGTTTATAATTGATTTTTGAGGTCAATGGAATAGGTAATTATCGCCTGATGATATAATTGATTTGCAGTTGTTTAACTGTCGAGCAAACAATACATGAAAAAGGCATAGCTGCATTTAGTTAAGTCTTTTGATAAAGTATCAGGTTACCAATGCCAACTTCAACACAATTAAAAATACACAGTACTTTGGATGTATTCGCATCTAACCAGAATCGAAAATACTGATTCTAGCAAAAATCAATGTACCATATAGCACCAACTTAACAATATGAAAACAGTCTCATAACAAAACACACCTGTTGCAACTTAAGATTTCCCATGCCACGTAATAAGCAGTATTCCGATAATTTTATATTTATTCTAGATTGCTTACATTAGCATTGTGTATTTATCGTTGAAGTCGAATATATTATAATAAACGGTAGATATAATATTCTACCGACGTTTCAAGAATCGATATAAGTCTTTATCGTCTACTTAACAATGTAACGTGAAAGATACAAAAATACGCGCCATTTTCAATAAATATTTAAACAGATGTTTATTTTTACAAAATTATAATAAGACAAGTCTCCCTCGTATGCGAGTGGATAGCGCATCCGACTCACATGTCAAAAGTCTAGGATTCAAATTCCGTAATAGGTGCAAAATTCACAGGTTTTTTAATATGTACTTGAAACCAGGACATGGACCAAATTGGTTGAACTAATAACTGGCAATTATTACTCGTAAAACATATGAAAAAATCTTCACATTGTGGAGATTCATATGCTTCGTTTCGGAGCGGATATGGTTACAAGAAATAAAAACGAAAAAAGATTAATAGTTCGGTTGTAACATGAAAACGAAAATCCATATTTTATTATAAAAGAGCTTTGGCAGTTCACTGAAGTAATTTATTTCAAATAATAGATTACCGTTCACAGTGCATTTAAGAGCGTTCTTATTTCCAAAAATAGTATAATATTCACGTCTTTTCATTATTCTGATGTATGCATCATAACTCTCGAAAGATGTGTCATATTTTTAGAACAAAGATAATTAAATTGTTATTCTACTGAGCAAATCCTAGAAAACGCAAGAAAAAGTACGCTTACAACATAGACGCTTATAACAGTGATTTTATACGTATTTCATAAAATATATTTCTAAACTAGTATTGGTTTCGCCTGTTACATTTTCAACAAGACTTTTGACGAGTTAAAATTGTCGCAACAAGTTGGTTAGTCTTGATTAAATATATATATATTATGTAGTATACAAGCTGTGTTGTTATTTCGATATAATGGCTGGCCCCCAAAGATTGGGACCAGATAAAATAAATTACATTACAGTATGTAGTAACATTTACTATCGACCTGTTGAAAATTTTCGTTAAGATTATTGATTAAAATAGATCGCAAGCGACATCGTCTCTTCATTCTTTTGACGTTTAAATACTCATTTCTTGTAAGATTGTAGCGAACTTTCATTATATATAT
>JAPMAE010005965.1:1394-12767 GCA_036584705.1 Rhyacophila sp. 25_7
CAGATAATAAACCACAGTTTACGAGGTTAGTGAGGGAAATATTTTTATTATATGTTTTTTTTAACATGTATCTTTTTATTTCCCTTTTTGACACTTTTCCATTTATCTTCTTCGCGTGAAGTATTATGAATGATGCCTTTCTAATTCTGACAAATAATATTTCTCAATTATTCAATGTAATAAAAACTTTTATATCTTTGTAAACCTTTGTATTACAGACTACTCAATTGAGTATAACTATTGTTTTTAGCATATATATGTATATATATTTAGTTAATACAAAGGTACATAAAGTCATATATTTAATGTCATTCTTTTGACAATAAATGTTATGCATTATTTTCGCACGAGTATAATTTGTCGATGCGTATAGCTTTTCCAATTATATTAACGATAATATATTAAAGCAACTGGAACTGTAAGTCTTAATACCATTTTTTACACAATTAGAATATACCCAGAAACACTTAAACTGATTAGCCATATAATCGTTCGTCGGTTTAATATGCTTTGCTAGTAATAATATTACAGAAAATGTACAAGGAATATGACTAAACTTGTTTTACCAGGCGATAGAACGTACAAAAATCTACCAATCAGCATTATTCGGTCAAAACGGCCATTTTTCAACTTAAAGCTTTTTGCCAGTATACTGACGATATGGCAAATATAACGTAAACAAAAATATTTAATGAATATAAATACAAATACTGCGATTAACGTGACATGATAATATTCTTAATACAACAGAAATGCTAAAAATTCCCATCTTGCTTTATTGAATGATTCCGTATTCTCAATGAAGTACCCGTTTCTTATATTTTTACGTCAGTGCTAACAAATGTTTGAAATAACAATGCAGCTGATCTGAATTGCTAAATAGAGAATTTGGGAAATGTAATCATTTTGAAATGCGATAAATTGGTTTTTATCATAACGCATAACTAATGAAGCGGAATTTCCGCATGAATTGTTTTTAATTTGATTAATATCTTTTTTCATTCGTAAATATTTCAGTTTGCTACAATTATGCCGTAATATTTTTCACATATTATTGCCGCATGATTAATACACATGTGTATATACACACATTTTTTACATTAATCTAAATAAGTTATACCATAATATTGATATTATTATCAATGATATTTGATTTATGCAATTTCGATAGATTATAATATAAGCACGTGACTACTAATGTTATAATCATTTTATTTAGATAATCCAGTGAGAATCTGTCTTCCCAAAAATAATATTATTTGATCTTATTAGCCAAAACTATTAGATTACTTCATACTTCATTCTTTTCTTTTAACCATATCCGCTCCTAAACGAAGCGTATGGATCTCCACAATGTGAAGATTGTTTTGACAGTTTTTTACAAGTAATAATTGCCAATTATTAGCTCAACCGTTTCGGGTTCGTGTCTTGGATACAGTATAAATAAATATATATTTTTAAAAAAATGCAACCAGTATGGGCCTTGATCTCGTGACTCTCGCTTGCTAGCCGTACAATCTATCCACTAGCCAAACGAGGGTGACGAATACTTTATACAATACAAAATAATTATGTCATACACATGAGGACGACTTACTAAAACATTTTTTTAATAATAATCATGTTTTCATTGTATTTTTTTAGTATGTCCAGATCATATTTTTTCTTCACTCAAAAATTTACATAGTTACGCATTATATTTAAAAAGAATGTCGTTATTAAATGAAAAACAAAAAAAAAACGAGATTAAATATATATTCATACATTGTAACAACATATTTGAAAATGTTTTTATGTAAAAAAATTATAACTACGATGAAAATCAATAATGTTATATTCACTTTATTATATATTGTATATACTTTTTGCTGCATTCCTCTGCAAATAAATACCTTGTGTGTATATTTGGTGCTACGAGCATACATAACATGCATTGAAATATTTCGAATATAGCTGAAACTTTTAGAAGAGAATTGCCGATAGTATGTCTAGATATTGATGTTTTGTTATAGTATTTACCATACATTTAGTGTACAGTTTAATCAGTTATATAATTGTGAACTTACGTACGTACATAGTATATATACTTTTTCACTTCAATCAGGGTTCCCAAATCGTGACATCAACCCTCTTGTCTCTATCTTATTTCCGTTCCTAAATAAGCTGCAGAAGATTTTACGTACCTATCTATTGCAATCCCCGAATATACCAAATTCTTATATATTTAATAACTAAAATAGTTAAATACCCAATACGTGTTTTATCTTTTGCAACATTACCATCTTCATTATTTCAATATAATGTATTTCCACTAAGAATTGACAATTGATAAAACATACTTAGCTACGTTTTTTTTAAATCTAGACTTTTACACTATTTATATTTTTGCCTGATACTTGACGTGTCTAAGTGAAACCTGTATTTAATATTTTTGCAAACTGTTAATTTTTCTAAAACATTAACAAAATATATCGTTTCACTATCTGCAGTTCGATAATTTTCTAATACCAAATATTAATTTTTTGTGATCACCTATTAATTTTCGTATTTTTTACACTGCGTAATCTTCTTACCTTGGTTTTATTCTGCATCCCTAATTCATAGCCGTAAATCTTTTCAAGTGTTTATTTCTACAAAATATACGTTCTAGATAAATCATTGAATTTGAAGCTGCTTAACACCCCTATACGTTTATATTTTACGATTTTTACTTCGGAGTTTAGCCCCGTCATTTTATACTTCCAACGATATATTTTATATCTTAATTAAAATAAGGTATGCGATAGATATATTTTACGCCAATGTGAAATTTCGCATTTTAGTAGTCAATGAAAAATATCCTTTTTTCGATACTGTTTATATCATGAAATAATATTAAAACGACCCTTGAACTTTTCCGAGGATTCTTTACAAAGCCCCTATTGTTCACTGTCGCGCATAATTATTGCACACTGTATCATAAACTCGGCCCATTTGCATATCGCACGTACGGAACATAATTTAGTTGCTTTTTGTTAGACCCATTTTTATTTTTTCTTTGACTAAGCTGATTTGAGTTCCGACATATTTTATTTGTGTAGTTTACACCACACGTGACGTACATTTTTAACTTATAATGCCCGTTTATTTTTAAATTTCACCAACGTAGAGTTAACTTGAGTCATAAAAATAAATTTAATATGTTTATTTAACTCGATTTTAAGTATATTTTACAAAATTAGATTACTTTTTTATAATATCAGAGGTAACTAAAGGACGTTCATGTAATTTATAAAATTGAATATTTCGATTCTACTCATAATGACAGTATGAATAGACTTGAAGAAAAGTGGTAGCCAAATAACTCGTCAGATAGATAGTATTCTTATGAAAGTTTTCCACTAGTATGGACGGAATACTATATAAACTGAAAAATAAGGACAATTTCAAACTTAATTCTCAGAGCTAAAACGATCACAAGTTAATCGAATCACCCCATGATTTACAACTGAAATGTTTTCATATGTATACGCTATTTGTGTGTATTATTTATATTAGTAAAATACTGGCCACACTCATAAGGCTTCCATAGAATTCATTGGTTGAATATTAAACCGCGTAGGAAATTCCATTTTCTCTTGCACCGGGCAACTGCATTGTAAAGAGAAATTTACGGACACGAGTGCCGTTCAGGCAATACTTATTTTTCACCCAGTGATTCTAGCAATAGATGGAAAAATATATATCAATATAGCATACTATCAAAATTTATAAATAGTTACAGACATACTCTCATACATTATCTAATATATGACGAATAATGTTAGATTACTTCACCAATCATTTACTATTGTTTGTTTAATGTGACACTAAGCGATTCAGTAAATGGTTTTTTTCTTTGACACCGGAGTATTGTCGTTCCAATGCATCGTTACGATTTACGGACCATCGGTTTGGCGTTTTATTGAAAATATAACAAAGGTCTCTGCATGGTGAAATATTAGAAAGGGAAATTCCAAAATTTGTCATACGATCAAATACAAAGCTGACGCTTTGCAATTATTTAGTTTCTGCATCATTTCAAACATCATAGTAATATGGTGAAAGTTTTAATACATAAAATGTGATTGAAGATTAATACTACGAACTAGTTTACTACAAAAACTTGATATTTAATCTTAATTAGAAAAAAAATATTCGAAAATTTACTGTTATATGATATGCTCATTAAAATTATCACAATATTTAAAAATATTTCTACATATTAAATTGCTGACTGAATTTCTTTATATCGTGCAGTAGTTAGTTTGTAACCATTACTACTAATTTTTAGCTCATGGTTTTCTTAAAAAGACTTATTAAGAAAACATGATTGAACAAAGGTTACCACTTTGAATTCATAAATAAAAATATAAGGGCGCATTAGAAGTAAGCCTTTTTAGTACTGGCCTTTCTTGGCAAGGCATGCTTTGCGCGATATTTTATTAATGTGGAGTCACGATCCATTTATATCAAAAACAAAAGCGCTTAGAGCTTGAACCCGTCTAAAATCACCCGACAAAAACAGCATACTTGACAATTTAGAGTGTTCGACTAGCAAAAAAACAACAATTCTGTAATGTTACATATTTTGGCTAAATAATTTATTATGACATAATAAATAAATATTATGAAAATTATGTTGAATATTAATAAGACCAAATACAGAGAAAAAAGTTCAAATCATATAAGGAGTTACATACTCACAAAAACAAGAAGAAATACACACGACATATTCGTTAAACACAATGTATTTTAAAAGACGGCATAACCCTGTATTTGTGTCTTTTTTAGACATAAATTTCATTTAATTTGTTATTTTTTTATATTTGCACTGTAAAATGTAAAAACAATTCAAAATGCTATGTCATACTGTTTGTGACATGTGTAACATTACTTGACACTTTGTATATATCGTCGTTATATTGGCAAAAAGAGTTAAGTCGAAAAATTACTATTTGACCTAATAATGCAGTTAGTTTATTAGATTTTCTCACGCTCCATCATCTGGTAAAACAAGCTTTACGATATTCTTTATACGTTTTCTATAATATTAAAATGACACTCCCTATTAAGTCGGTATTAAATATTTTATTATTAACAAAACACATCAAACCGACTAAGGAGTATTCGGCTGATCAGATTAAGTGTTTTAGGTATATTCTAATTCTTGAAAAAAAAACGTTAGCAAGACGTATAGTCCCAGTTGGCCTAACATATTATCGTTAAATATATCTAAGAGACTCAAAATTTAAAAATCATTTTATTCACAACAGTCATTTATGAGTTAACGCTTTCTGCTAGTATACCGACAATATGTATGCTTAATAGTTACATTATTAACAACTACTACTAAATTTGTGATATATGTTGAGAAGAAATACTATCACTTTACTTTTTAATATTATAAAAGCTTCAATGAATGATTTCAACACTGAACAATCATTAAAAAAAAGTTTTGACAAATGAGAATAGCAGTGCAGTGATACATCAACATATTTATTTTATTTCTTAAAAGTGCATAACTTGCTGAAAAACGTAACTTAAACTACGTAAAAACTGAAAGGTCGTGTTACTGAAATATAACCCTTAAGTGAATATAGAGATAAATAAAGAATTGATCTTAAATGAATGACTTACGTTTACGTGTAAGTCACGTCAACACATGTAATATGTTTTTACCGCCGATTTAATTATTATCTTCCTTTTTACCTATGGAAAATATTTCGTAATAAAAAATAAAATAATAAGTAAAAATAAAAATAAAAATAATAAGTAATAAAAATTCTCTGGTAGAAATAAATAAATTGGACCTTCCAAATTTAAATGTCAGAAAATCCTTGTTTACTCCATTCTGTCCCTTTCCATCGATATTTGAAATATTCACAGTAAGAGTGAGAGAGAGAGATGTTTGTACGGGGATAAACCGCTGATAGCAGCCGAAATGGAAAGATTTGCGTAAAATTTACATTCCGTTTATGAAGTATGCGCCCCTGTTAACGTGAAATGTTTTAAGCGCTTATATTTTTTGTCATTTTTTATATTTTGGACGTTGGCAGCACTGTCGTAAAATACGTATTTTTCAAAATAATGGTTGAGCTCGTTTTTATTTCACATATCGTCAACCTGATTTAAGGCGATTATGTGTTTTGAATATTCGCGTATACATATTGTTTTGACCTCTGAATCCTACCATATATAATTCGAATTGATTAAAGTTCATACTTTAAAAAGAATTACTCGCGTTAATTATTTTTTTAACCACGTCCGCTCCGAAACGAAGCATACGGATCTCCACAATGTGAAGATTTTTTGACAGTTATTTTTTTACGAGTAAAAATTCTCAATTATTAACTCAACCGTTTTGGGTTCGTGTCCTGACTACAATACAAATGAATAAACATTTGTAAAATTTGTGACCAGCACGGGGCTCGGATGCCACTATCCAATTTTTTCCTATAAGTGCGACTAATTCACTAAACTTATTTGTATATAAATATATTTAAATGCATACAATAGTTTATATATTATCAAATTACATTTATATCAAGTCTAATCATATTTTTAACTGTTTTATAAACCAATGTTTTGTTAATACCTAGTAAAAATATGTAAAAAAAAACGTACAAAATATTTTAAATTATGCGCTAATAGATTAAAAAATTTACTACATATTTATTTATATATTTATTATTTTAATATATCATGTTACCAACACGATTATAGATTTTTTTATCGTATTATATTTTGACGATTTTTTTCTGAAATATAATTTTTTAATTTTTTTTTTTAATTTTCATAAAATTTTAACATTCATTTCATTCTACCAGAAACGTAATTATTTAAAGTAAGTGACACGAATTAATACTTCGTTAACTTTATAAGTATACGTACCCATATTTAACTATTTATCTCTTTGAGCTTTTCTCGTTTTCTCGTATCTATAAATCTCTTTCTTAAATTTTAAAATGAACTTTTTACGCACACTTTTACCAACACGTGGCTGCCAATTTACTTAAAAATATTAACAAGTAAATTTTTTGCCTGTGATTTTTTAGCAAAGTTATCTTCACGCATTTTTCTAAGCTTTCCATAATCTCATTGAAATATTATAATTTTCCCAAAATATATATTTTAAACAATGACTAATTTCATTTATTATGTCATCTTTTCTTAATCAGATATTAAATGATTATTTGAGTGTTTCTGGATATAACACCTTTCCACCGAACATAAATAAAAATAACAACCCTTCTTATAGTATACTACACGTAATATATTTCGTTTCATCACACGTCGACAATCTTTAAACTACTTTACCATTCAATTTGATGATACATCGTTTAAAAAAAAGACTGTTATTCGTCATCTACTGTAACGATATTTTTTACACAAACAGTAAATCAAACAGATTTTTTCAAATTGCTGTGTTAAAAATATTTACCATTGATAGACGTTTTATATCAATTGAGTTTTATTACACCCTTGTCATTGGCACTAAAAACTTATATAATCAGACATTCATGAAAAACATCGAAGGAAATTTACATCGATAATTCAGTGTCATTCCTATTTCTGATCGAACATTTTTAGCTTATCACATATAACATTGAGCATATGGTATACAACAAAACAGAAACCTTAAAGTACTATATTATATCAGATGAAAATTGTGTTGTATTTACATTGTGTACGTATTTTATTAATATTTTTTTCACTTCCTGTATTTTCAAACTAATCATGATATGATGCCTCATTAATTGCTTCCATTTCCAACGTATCAAGTAAATTAATATACCATAGCTGCTTCGATTCCATTCCATCCGGATCAATTTCAAAATGATTTCATCCGGTCCGATCGGAGAAGGGGTAGGTTTTCCGCGCTGCATCCCGGAAGCTGCGCGTGCCGCCGGACGTACGTTTCATCGCCGGCGGCTCCCGCACAGGCAGTGCGCATGCGCGGTCATTGCTTAACCCTTCATTGCGGTCGAATCAGCGGTTGTATTTGTCGGATTTTGTTTTAAAACGGTCTCTAATTTTATTATACAACTGTGTTTGGAATTTAGTTTTAAACTCAAATTGGTATCTTTTATATTCGAGTAGATATATTTGTATTATCATTTTTTTTGTTTAATCGTTTTAATGACGTAGAAAAATAGTGACTGCACTACAAAAAATATTTCGCTTTAAAATTTTAAATGTTTAATCATTTTACTTATTTATAAAAAATGTACGTTTTTATCAGTGATAATAAAAATCCAAAATTAAATTTCTTTCAATACTTGTTTCGATTTACTATTATATTAGAGCATAATATAGTAATTAATATCTGCAATACATTCTTATTAGTAGTACAAATAATGTAAATTCTTAGTTAAAATTGTATTTTATCTTTTATTTGAGTTTGAATGATAAAATCAAAAGAACAATTTTAGTTTCTTCGATAAAAGATAGACAATCTTACTGTCACATACAATTGAATCTTCATATTCGCGGATTCATGTTTGTGGTTGCGGTTGTGGTCGACCACACCCTTTGCTCATTAAAACAACTGCGGGCATTTTTTCTGTTTACGCACCAAATATATATATATAATACATGAATCCATGATTTAATTGAAGGACATGGAACCATGCTAACTGATGATGATATCGATTAGCTTGTTTTTCCCAATTCCATGGGCGAGGATAGTGCTAAAATTGAGTTGGTGAACAACATCAAAGAAAAAAATTAGATAACGTTGCCAATATTCCAACATACAAGTACGTGTTCTTGCAATATTGGCCATGATATAGAATACCTAGTGCAGGAATTGTGCGACGCAAAAAGTCTTTCTGAATTTTACGAAGATAGCGATAATATGATTCATGTAATGACGTTTCCAGAAAGTCTCCACGTTATGTATACACATACACGCGTTGTTTGATGTAGATAATGTTTAGTTTAGACAAAAAAAACAGCTTCCAATTATAATGGTTCTAACTTGGATGGTCATACTCCTGAATCAACTGCTGCCTCGATGTCAGTCACTTCTTCTTTTTCTACGGATAATGAATTAAAATAAAAGAACATACAAGCATTTCTTGTTTTAGTATTTTCATAAAATTCAACAATGTTATTATATATACAAATATTATGTGGATTATTTTTTATGAGCATTTCTAGATATTCCAATTTTTATTAATTTCATTTTATTTTAGAATTTCTTACTTAGTAACAGTGATTTTTAATGTGCAAACTCATTCAATGCATAGATTTTAGGAACACTTTATAGGCTATGCATAACTCGTAATTTCTAAACAACTAACTGGTCATAATATAGTGTTAGACATGATATTGACAATCGAATTTCCTTAGTTAATTAACCATAATGTAACATCCTCTATAGATGTGTCACATATCCACATCCGTATATCCCAGCACCCTTTACAATCGTGTTACTAATGAACGCCACAGAGATTGGAATTCGTGCAAATCCGGTAGCTATAGTTAAACAATTTCCGCATATTCAACACCATTATATATTGCCTTTATTTATTTAATAACACTTTAATAATATCGTTCAATCTTCATTCTAAACAAAGTTTATTTTTTATCCTGCATACAAACGTTCGTATTTATTTGAATGTTTAAACATGTTCAAAACCCTTATTTAGTAAATAAAGTAAATTATACATATTTTCTATTTATTTAACATAATCTTATTTATGCTTTAGCACTTTTAAAATGTGTTTTTGATTTTCTTTCCTTTTCTTCACTCCGTATTTGAAATGTTTTGATAATGATTCAAAAACATATTTTCTAGTCATTTAAAAAAAAAAAGACTTGTAAAACATGTGTTTTACATTATAAGTAATTATTTGTACATACATATGTATAAAAAATATTTCACGATTACTTGTCGTACATAGATTTCTCTTATTTACGTTATACTTCGAATAGCACTTTTCAAAAGGATCTCGCACGCATACTAGCATTGAGCTTCTTAAGCATTTACCGTTAACTTAGTCAACGTCTTGCGGCCAAGTAGACTTAGTTGGGCTGATTATTACGAGTATTATTAGGTGCAATGAATTTATAATATCATTCACAAATAGACATTTGAGCAAACTTTGATTGGCACTCTGCCCCCAGAAAAAGATGACGTAATAACGACATGAAATATTCTGAAAACTTTATAGAAAAGCATGTAAATGACTGTGAGGAGAAGGCTAGAGACAACGAAGCCTGAAAGGTGATTGTACGGATGACCATGGATCTGAATAAATCGTAGCGCCATATCTATGACTGAATAAAACATCAATTAAACAATTATATGTATTTTTTTGATGTATTGCTAAATTTTAAATGTTTGTAAATTTGTATATCGACCGAGCTTGGGCAAAAAGGATTAACCTTCGTAGAATAAATTTTACAAGAGGCACGATAAACGGTTTTTAATGATTTTTATTTACCAGTAAATTGGTGTTTTATTTTCCTAATCTGATAATTTAAAAAGTTATAAAACTAAAATCATTAAAATGGATAGGTTAATGCTTTTTTCCTATCTATACAAACTTAGTAGAGCGTTATTTTTTTTCAAAATTTTAAGCTGAATTTCGATAATAATTTGGCATTTTCGGCTTATTTTATTTCGACAGAACGTGTAGTTAGTTGTGTACATTGCTATTTCAAAAAACTGAGAATTAAGCCTTTTTGCTTAAACATGATCGATATATATGTATACACAGTGTCATAACTTTGTTTTTATTTCAAAATACTTGTATATCTACGTGATCACACACGTCTCCTGTGTATACGCGAGTTTCGTCGCTATTGGTTACATGTCCATGAAATAATATATTTTAATTATTTAAAACCTGCACGTTTGTCAATAACACAGAAGGGTGGCAAAAGCATCAAAGGCAATGAATAAAAAGAATGTTCTCCGTATGGTAAATGTCCTAAAATGATTTAAATGGCTCTAGTCTGAATATAATTACTCGAAGAGTAAATAATCGCCGACATAAATCATTCATTTAGCAGTACCCAAAAGGTACGAAACGGTCAAAAGGCCATTATTTAACCGGTATATTAACGAATTGGGTTTATTATGGAATAAAGAAATCTAGGAAGTCGTTTAGTGATTTATTTAAATTGACGGAACATAAGGAATACGTGGGAAAGGTATTTTTACGTAAAAATATAAAAAGTCTATATTTAAACATGTTTTTTTTTGCCTCACAAGCAACGATATATATAGAAAACAGGGAAGAATTGTTATATTTGAAATTGATTTAGACCGAAGCATATTTGGGTTTTTTTTCTACTCATAAGGCTTACGCTACACTTGACGGAATTTCGGTCGCGGATCTT
>JAPMAE010005975.1:0-12759 GCA_036584705.1 Rhyacophila sp. 25_7
ATATATACATACATATGTATGTAACCCATCAACAAAAATAAACGTTTACGTAGTATTCTTATAGATTTTGTAAAAATATGATTTCTTTTTTATGTTTCTAATTGTTTATCTCAATTTACAAGTATTATTATTTAAAGTAATGAAAATATATGTAAATATTATTGTGTAAAATAATACAGATAAAAAAATACACACTACAAGCACTTTTAAATTATAAACCAACAGCTGCCAGTATCAGTAATAGTAAGCACTAAAAAGTTAGTCTTCTCAAAACATCAAAAGTGTTTGTTTATGGTTAACCATAAATATTCACTATTACTTCGGAATACGTAGTTCGCGAATCTGTAAATTTGACGCGAGAGAAAGCATAGTACCTCTACGCCAGGCTCTACGAATCACACTGACTGTATCAGTCGGCGATAGACTTCGGCACACCTCTGATAAGGCTCCAAGCTACGACCCACGCTCACGATTGAGCCCGTTAAACTTTTCATATGTGACAAGAGCAGAGAGCGTACCATATAAATAATATATTCTACGAGTATGTGTTTAATATATTTCTTTTAATAGTTTATGTAGACTAAAATTAGTTTTAAATTAGCTTTAAAAATATATAAAATATAAAACCAAAATATTCGTTTATAATAATGAGTTTTTATTAAAGAAAAGTTACGTATATATATTACAACATAAAAATAAAAGTTTCTTTAAATATATTTATGTTTTTGAAGATTATTTTAAATATACTCTTATAAAATCGGTCCCTATAAAATATTTAAATGTAATCAGTTGTATGTAAAAATTTACATATTTCCAGTCGTAAACAAAAATATTTGTATTATTTTTTTAAATGTTATTTATCAACGTGTCGAATAATATTTTCACTTTATTGATTATAGCAAATAGAAGCAGTTACTTTCCATAATATGGTGGTAAAAGTTATTTTAGTATAAGTAATAAATAATTACTATAAATCATAAATGTCAATTTGAAAATAGCTTGAAAAAATCACATCTATATAATAAATTCATTTGGATATGAATTAAAATATTTGATGCAAGAAATACTTGCCTGAATTTTTATTACTCTTATCATTGGCAGAAGTTTGTCTTTTCCACCTTTTATCTAGTAATCTATACTCAATGTTTAAGCATTTCTCGTAACTTCATCTACTCATCTCATTCTGAGTCATCCAAAAAGCCAAATACATACCAAAGCTCTTTCAAATACCTTCTTGATCGTTTGAGGTTCAAGCACTCAACACGCCTTTCTGAGTCCTCCTTGCCTTCATAACATAACAATATAATATAAATATTAAATCTATCGTAAAACTCGACAACAGAAAGAATGTAAATCTATAGTTTTCTTGAATTTGTCCTAATATTCTTATGAGTACCTTGTTTTTGAATTCTTTCATGTCATTTTTTACTTCTCCATTAGGCATTGAGTTATTTATATTTATATTTATATATACAGAAATATAAATAACACGAGATTTAGTTTTCGTTGGACTTAAATAGACTCTTCACTGCAAAAAAACCGGCGTTTATATTGTTCAGTTTGCTTTAAAGCTACAGAACCATCTCACTTTTTTCTTAGATATCGGTTCTTAAGTACCCGAAGAGTGAAATGTGGAATTGTCCACTCACATGTTTTCTTGCAGAGTAGTTTTCTCGATATTTAAAGTATTTCATCTAATATTAATAAGGCACCATATATTTATTAACTGGTTATAAAAATATATTAAAAATATTCTGCATGAAACTTGTTTTGTCGTAGTTTAAGAAATAATTTTAGGTATACTAATATAATTTATATTCAATGCGGTGACCAAACAAAGCCACGAAATAAAAATAAGTAAAAAATATATATTTATTTATTAGTATTATAACATAAACATAAAACTCTAAGAACATTAGTGAAAGAGAATGAGCAATGAAAATATTTTTCGTTTGAAGTATATTTACAAAGCAAAAAAAAAACATTAAAATTATTAAGTGAATGAAAACAAGCAAATAAGTAAAGAAAATTTAAAAAATACACAAAAAACAAAAAAATTACAGTTTCATGATACAATAATTGACAGTTTACATTTCTAAATAATATCCCAACCTTCTTAAATACTCTATTTTATCCATATATTATCATATAAAGGCATTTATATTTTAATTTTGATTCTTGTGGCAATGTCGGCGCGGTTTTGTCCTGCGAGGCTTTGTCAGGGTGCCATTTAATGCGCTTTTAATATAATATGACAATATCGACCGCGTTCAGGCAAAAGGGATTAACCCTCACAGAACAAATTTTACACGAGGTCATGAACTGTTTTTTGATAAATTTTAGTCAAAGTTACATTAACACAAACATGAAGTGTATGATAAACAATAAATTCGTGTTTTATTTTCCTGATCTGAAAATTAAAAAACTTATTAATAGAAAGTCATTAAAATTGAAGGTTAATGTTTCTTTCCTTTCTTTACAAACTTAGTATGTCTTCTTTTTTCAAAGTTTCTTATGGCGGAACATGTGTATTTAGTTGTGTACATTGTGATTCTCAAATAAAAGCATTTTTTTAAAAAAAAACTAAGAGTTAATTGAGCTTTTTTGCTTAAATAAGGCCAATATATTTTCAAGTAATAACATCAATATTCAAAATCGTTAATAGAATAATGCACATCATCATAAAACCAATTTTAATATGAAGAAGACTATCGAATTACAATAATAAATAATGTTGCTCTGTAATAGTTAATAAAAAAACTGCTTAATATCACTCTCACTCAGAAAAAATATCTATACTGGAGTTAATTTAATAAAAAATGGTCACTTTCTCCGTATAAAAAACGTTATTGATACATTTTGAGAGAAAGAACCATTGATTTTTCTCATTTTTCGGGTAGCTGTCAAGTACATATAAATTAATATTAGTCGAATTGGTAGATTTTTTTTTCAAAAAGTATTGAATGAAAAAAATACTTGAGTAAATATTACATTTGATTTTTCAGCAACAGCAAATAATCATGTCTACGATAAATTCATCAGGGTTAAGCTATTGATAAAAACATACATCTTTAGAGACAGAATAAGTTTCAAAAGTGTCTTTTGAATTGAGATGATGCTATCAAAAAATTATAGGAAAATACAATTAATATATTTGTGAAAAATAATTTACCTTAATACTCGTATATTATAGCCTACATTTTGATATTTTGCGATATACTTATCTACGACTGCTGGCTCTACGCCAAATATCAAGTGGTAACGAGAACTTTCACTAGCAATTTGCTGCGTTAAATAAATATGCGATAAATTAAATGTTAGGTGATTCCACCTTGTTGTACTTCTGTGTATTGTAATAATACATATTATGATAAAATAGGCGACGTTGAATATTTTTTCTCCCACTAAAGGGGTTGTTTGAAAAGTTTGCGAAGTTTGCATAAAATGCCGCAATAATATTTTTTAAAGTTTCAGAATTGCATTTCAGTATTGTTTTTCTAAAAATTTTGATTTAATAGACACATATTAAGTAATTAGTATTTCAAATTTATTTGAATCAATTGTTGTACAATTTGATAATATTTGATACAACAGTAACATACGAGTACGGAATAAAATTGTCAAGTATGGAGGTCAACAACAATTTTAATACAATTTACAAACCATTCCAGTATTAAAGGTGTCTATTTTTCGTTAATAAGACTTCATTTAATTGAAAAAAAATTAAACGCTTGTCATTCTGTTTTCCCACAACTTTTATATATAACACATATATTGCAAAATTGGTGACCCAAAAATACTTTGCATTGGTGTATTATGTTTATTATTGAAAGTTCTGAAGTGTAAATTTTTTTTTTAATCCCATAAATTTGATTACAAAAAGGAACATAAGCAATAATAGAATATGGACTTATTGCATAGGTATATACAAAGATTAAGTTGAAATCAAAGAATTTATCAACATTTATTTAAATCTCATTTCTCAATGAGCATTATTTTACGTTATTTTACCCGCACAGAATCCGGTATATAATTTTTTAATCGTCACTTTTATTTTCTGAATTTACATAAGTATTTCAATAGATAAATTTAAATCTACTCTTCACTAATGAGGATTCATTTATTAGTTATAAGTCAAATACTTGACACTAAAATTTCAACAATAATCAAAACACAAAACAATAACTGATGGAATATAGTGGTATACAAAATAAAATTAAGAAGGTTCCATCGAAAAGAACAGCAATGGTTTTTCTTTAAAAATGTTGTTCCCAAATACTAATTTAAAATAATAATTTACAATTAATACGCGATAAATGAATGATATAAACTTTTTTGCATCATTATTAATGCTTTTTAAAGTGGAAATAAATAAATACAATGATTTGACAAATATATATCTCAGTACAATAACAAAACAAAATGCACCGTCTAATAAATTTACCATTGTATTGATAAAATTACATAAATTCAATTTTGAATTATAGCTAATCAATTATTTTTATTTGTATCTGTCACAGTAAAATAATTCTAAAGCATATTTGAGTGCAAATAATTTTATTTCAAATCAAAGTCAAAGTAACAGTCATAACAGATAATTTGCATAACACTATTAAATCTTTTTTCATAAGTCATGAAAGAATAGGAAAATAATTGAGTAAGTAATGAAACTTCAAATGAGAAATATTCTCTTCCGTATACTTTTTAGACAACCCTCATACCCTATATTTAAATATTTCACAAATTATTTTTCTAACTTAACATAAACACAACTTTTTACTTACCTCTAAATATTTTACATCAAAATCATTTAGTTTTAATCATTTTAAGTTTGTGACATTTAGACTTAAACGACTTGTTCAAGCAAAATTCCTGCTATTTATATTGCAAAAGTCAGAAGCAAATAAACAAAGTTAACACTTGTCAAGTTTTACAAAGTAAAATATCCACGTGCCGTTGTGCCTGTTTCGTAAATTTATCCTTAATTCGAAAATATTGTTGTTGTTTTTGCTTGATCTGATGCCAAAATCCATTCAAAACCATGACCATATTTACAACCCCTCTTCGAGCTCCCCTCTTTAGCTCTTTTTCTTCAGCCATTTTTATTCCAGTCACTTTTTGTAAGTCAGTGCACATCTTATCTTATTAATAAAATAAGGGTTGCGACTTGCGAGCTCTAATGATATACTGGTCTCAAAAAATCAAATGTTCATTCATTTGTTTTACAATCAGGATTAGGACCCAAAATTGTTGAGCTAAAAATAAACAACTATTACTCTGTTATAAAAACTTCACATTGTAAAGATATCATATGCTCCACCTCGGAGTGGACATAATTTTTTTTTAATTCAGCTTTTGTGAATCTCTTGTGATATTATCCACCTGTCTCAAGTCCGCACTATAGTTTCTTCAAATATCTTTTTGTAATTTCTAAATCAATCGCATTTTTCTAATAACGTGATTTGCTCACTTGAGGTTTCTTCCTTTTTAGATATTGTATTGTATATGTAAGGAACAACTTGGTCTTAGACATTAGCATTGGTACATATGCGGTGCCTTTAATATTCTTTGGTTGATCTTTTTTTCTTCATAAAATTCTATTTTTCAACACTCGTATGTGCAGCTTAAGCACAATTGTCTATCAGATTCTTTGTTACTCGTATATATTCATACAGAATAAATTAAGTTTTGTACAAATCAAGTTGTATACATAGAAATCAATATATCCTGACCAAACTTTAATATATTGTATTGTATAATGCAAAAAATACAATATAATAGATACAAAAATATCTTATATATTATAATATAAGACTTATAATTTCTTTTCGAATGTTGTTCTTAAGCATCGGGACTGGAGATGGTTTGTTAGTGAAGACCTTTCTTTTCGAGTAGCTCTAAAAAAATAATCGAGAGCGGTCAAATCAGGGTATTATAGGACCCAGTCAATATTACCACTTTTTGACATTATTCGGCTGAGAAAAGTTTCATGTCAAGCTGTATATAATGTAGCATCGTCTTGTTAGAACTACATGTATTTTAAGCCCAATTGATCCAATTCAATTACAAGAAACTTTCCTAACATATCTCAATAATGATCACCAGCAACTGTTACAGAATTGCCAATAGCATCCTTGATGATGTATGGTCCAATAATACCGCCGGCCTAAATAGCGCACCATACAGTCACTCTACAGGGATTTAATGGTCGTTGGAATACAGATTGAAGATTTTCAGTGCTTCAATAGCGGCTATTTTGTTTATTAATAAAACCAGCCTTGTCGTTGGTGAAAAATGGTGATCTTCTACAACGATCTGTAAACCCCGAAAAAGCCGATCTCACCATTGTTTGTAATCATTTTCTTGTAGCTCTTGAATTAATTGAATTTTATACGGATAAAAATGTAAATATTTTTTGATAATTATTAGCAAACATGATGGAGAATCCCAATTCTTGTGCACAACGTCAATGAAAGGCGTATTGACGTTCACGAACACTTCACTGCATCAATCTTTTCTGGCGTGTTTGCAATTTTTCAAAATTATTCATTACACGCTGAACGGTTGGCTTGCTTAGCACACGATTCTTTTTTTAACCATATCCGCCCTGAAACGAAGAATATAGATTTCCACAATGTGAAAATTGTTTTTAACATTTTTTAGGAGTGATAATTGTCAATTATTAGCTCAACCGTTTCGGGTTCGTGTCCTGGCTATAATACAAATAAATACACATTTGAAAAATTCGCAAGTCTCTTCGCGTATTTACAATGGAGCAGTTATTTAAATAAAATGTCTTAATAACTTCAACATGTTGTTGCGGCGTTAGATGATCTATAATAAATTATTATCAACCACTCTCTAAGACTGTTAAATAAGAACTGAAAAATGACTGCCAAATAAAATTGGCCTGGAATATAAAACATACTCTCTGTATTAAATGGATGGGATTTTCAATAATAAAGACAAAAAACAAAAGTTTTCCATCTGAAATAAAGAAGCATACGTTTTGATAAAGTATATCTCAAATAACTCAGTTCGAGTGAATGTGTTATTATTTTCACGGAAGTGTAAAGAATATCGTATGACGCTTTAATTATAATAGAAGATGACATTTCCGTGAATAGCTCGTTGCAACATTGCATTGGTGTTAGCAGACATGTCTGTCAATGCATTAAGGGTTGTTTACCCTGCGTCTTGGCGCCATTTTAAGTAATTGGCAACATTTCATAATTGTTTGGCAAACAATACTCACTTCCTTTGTTCCATACTGTGCAAACATTTAACGTTTTATAACTACGGTTACATAAACTTAAAAAGATCACATAGAGACTTTTTATTGTCTGACATTTGGCCGTGTAAAATCAATCAAAACGTTTTTTTTACAAATAATTAATAGTATTAAAAATATTAATATACATAAGAGCAGTCTTTGATTAACCCTTAAACAAAGTAAGCACATCCTTTAAGCATCAATGAAAAAGGAGGCACCACGAACAAAATTATAGCCGAATTCATCTGCAAATGTTGATTTTAATGACTTCACAATACATTTTGGGGCTCAAATAATGGCCAAAAAATGAATTTTTAGTGGATCATGGGGATGGTAGTGAAATTATTCTGTCTATAAAAGATGAAGAAAATAACAATTTATCTAAAGATCCAGGGTTGTGGTTTTATTTTTCTGCTGATGATATAGTTTATCGGATCACCTGTAGATCCAGTAACTCTCAACACCACAATGGGCCATTCGACAAGTTTTACTAACATTTTAGTAGTGGCAAATGTTGAATAAAAAGTTTAAGGGGGCACCAAAATTATTAAATGCTTAGGGCACCTAAAGGTCATAATTCGGCCCTGCATACGATTATATTAATTTAAAAAAAAACGATCATACGTTTTAATTGAGGAGTCGTCTATAAACCACGTAAAGTTTTTCTTACGTTTTTAATCCTTCCTTTTCACTGAAACACCGTGTAGACATTCAACTTTCAGCGACTCTCTCTCTCCCTCATCTCAAAGGATACGTAACTTTTCACATTACATATAAATGAAATTTACGAGATTTCAAATAAAAAGGTGTTGCGAAACAATAAAAATTCACCCATCCCTCTTCTTGTAACGCCATATAAACGTTGGTGATCATCCCTCCCTGCCCCACAAAAGTGTTACGTGGTTTATGGACGACTCCTTATAACCGGATGGTCACTAAGTGATCCGTGAATTTGTAGAAATTATTATTGTATTGTATTATTTTATCTACATATCTGTGTAAGCAGTTATTTCTTCATTCAGTTATTTTATATCACAAAGAAGCCGACCAAATAATTAAATACACGTGCAAGGTTTTATACTACTACTTGTGAACCTTACAGCAATAAATTACCATTAAGTAAACAAAAATATTTTTCTTATAATACGAAATGTTACTTTGATACAATTTTTTTCATTTGTATATATTATGTTGTTATTTATCTATTATTAGCCTACTCTCCCCCTTACAACCCCATGTAGACGTTGGTGGTCACCCCACCCTTCCCTTAAAGAGCGTTATGTGGTTTATGAATGACCTCTAAACACATATCACTAAAATATGTAGAGATGTCATTCCATGCTATCGAATATTCTAATAACTCCTTTATTAGAATAAAAATATATCTTCTTCGTTTTATTTTATTTATTATCCATCATTTAGTAACTCTTTTGGTCATCATTTTTCCACTAATAGTATTTGAAAAGTGACGCGTGTATTTCCAAAGTAAACTTAATCCACTTCTAAAATGCCAAGAAACTGTTAACGGTGTTGATATTACATATTTTTTTGTTATATCCATTTGTAGTATAAAATACAATTTGCAATAGAGATGACAAAAACATATATGTAATATCGACACCGTAAACAGTTTTTTTACATTTGCCACAAATTTGCTGAAGTGAAATAAGTTCACTTTGGAAATACATCCTTCAAGTAACGTCTAATTTAGTATACTTATGAACTGTTAAAAATTTCATAAATGTTTTGAAAAAAGTTTGTAAAACCTGTGCAAATTCAGAAATCAGTTAGGAAAATACTTTAGGGCTAATTCTATATATTTTGAAATAAAGGCATGTTTAACTGCGTCATAATGTATATTAATTACATAACAAGTTTGAATACGTTACGCATGAAAAAGATTTTAAGTAATATTTTAAATTGGTTTATGCATAAAAAACATTTACTTTTGTAATAAAGTTTATATATTCTGGGATTGTTTTATTTGTTATAAAGAGATAAAAATGATTCACTGTATATATTTAAGTAAAAATGTCAATACAAAAGGAAGAGACAACAGATTTATCGAATAGTAAGATAATAATTTCTCATTATATAGTTCCTGAAGAATACACGCATACATATACACATATTTATAAAAAAATACTAAATTAAAATGTTTATTTGATATATAAATAATACGAATGATTATTTTATTGCTTGGTGCTTGATGTACATATACGTCATGCTTATTCAAAGAGAATTTTGTGCGGACGCATGTGCGCATCCGTACTTCGTTACGTATATATATATAATACACGTTAAAAGAATATCTTCAACATATTTCGTGGCATTAGTAAGTCATTTAAAAGATAAAAAAATAAACTGTGATCCCCCGAATAAGTGCTCCAATAATGTATTCTTTTCTATTGTTATATGGCTTCTTTCGGAAAGTTTAAACAATTATCTATCTAATTATCTTTTTTTGGTCATTATCTTGAATGAGAATGGTATTTAAGGTAAAAATATTTTATTAGTATGGTAATCTTAAGTAAAAATGTATAGACGCAACTATTTATAAATATTATACCATGATAAGGTAAACGATTTTCCATCAATATTGTCTGGCAATAACTGGTATCGACGCAATCTAGTGATGTATAATGTGGACGTTAAACTTTTACTCACAATATGGAATATATTAAATATTGTTCGCTAAAGAGTCAATATTTCTCAACTGAACTTAGACATATCATTACTGAATGTAAGAACTGAAAAGTAAACAATCGTAAAAATATGTACTTGTTTCATATTAAACTAATGTTCTAGATAAATCCGAATTTAGAATATATTGATGCCGCCCAATTGAGATGAAATTTATGCAGAATAAATGACCCAAAAACCTTTTTAAATGCAAATTTTACGCTATATTTCATACCACAACACCAAACTAACTTATTATATAATCTCTGTGTGATGATAGAGTTCTTACGTGATAACCCAAGGAGGTAAAGAGTTTCAATGTACCCCTAAATTAAAATAAACCAAAGCCACAAGTCCTGTATGAAATCCCGCAGAAGCAATACATACAAATCCTGCACACCGGTAATGAACTGCCCTTCCCTTGCCTCAGAGTTACTTTTTGCATTATTGAGTTAACTGCTAAACCGATGAGCGAACTTAGCTTCTAATTTATTAAATCACAACAAATAAATTTAAATTTAATTTATTTTTTGTTAACAATGCAATTCTAATTTTTAAAAAATCCACAAAGTACTCTTATTTTTAATTAATATTATAATACGTTTAAATTCGGAGCATATGGAATCTTCACGGTGTAAAGCTTTTTTACGACAAATGGTTGTTGTTTTTTTAAACCATATCCGCTCCGAAACGAAGCATATGGATCTCCTCAATATGAAGGTAGTTTTGATAGTTTTTGTAAGAGTAATAATTGTCAATTATGTATTAGTTTAACGATTTCGGTTTCATATGCTAACTACCATATAAATGAATGAACATTTGAAAAAATCGTGCAAGTAGCTACCGGACTTAAGCCCGCGATCCCCGTTTTCTAGGTGAACGTGCTATTCACTAGCCTAACGATGGCGAGGATGATACATTGATTATAAAGTTAGACTTGATAACCTATAGATAAGATTTTAGCTACTTTGTAAATTATTCCCGATAATTTTTTAAACATTTTACTAATATATTTTGCAAGAGAAAACAACACAAAATTAAAATTTATTTTATTATATTCTAGATGAAGCTACGAGAAAAATAAATATGTAACATTTATTATTATATTAGCTTTTTCTTTTGTTTCGTCTGAACTTGAACGACATGGACCATAATTTTTAAGACTTTGGGGATGCGGTCACTGCAGTAATTATAAAATTCGGTTATTTTGTGAGAGGAATGTCAGGAAATTATCGCCATGTTGGCAATTTTTACCGTGACTAAATAAACTGACCACAAACTTTTAAGCGGGGATTTCCAACCTGCGGCCTCAGAAAATGAGTAATACAGCCTCATGAATTTGTAAAATTTTATGCTTCTAAGATATTATATTTACCGCCGTAGATAAAACATCATACCTCAGTTATAAAAATTCCAAGTATTCTCTTATCTTTATCAAAAATTAATCAAAAAGTGGAACATTTATGTTTTAAGTAGGAACGTATCAAATCTGACACGATATTTATTCTACAGCTAAATAAATTAAGCAAAAGTCTTACGATTACTGTCATTTAATTAATTTCCTACTGTCAATATTTGGCGAAAACCATCAATTATTCCTCGAGTTACGACGGGGTTCTGTTTCTTAAGTTTCGTCTTAAATTGAGTGTCATAAATATTGTAAGTCCAACTAAAAGATTAGTATATTCAATAACACTTCCTAACAATACTTTCTTTCCTGTAGCTTGATGATTTTTTGCAGGCAAAACAAAAATCTTGTAAAACAAACAGCCATATTCCTCGTACTTTTTTTTGTAACATTACAATGTTACTACCTATTAAGTCGATATTAAATATTTTATTACAGGCAAAACATATTAAGCCGACTAAGGATTCTTTGGCTGATCAGATTAAGTATTTCTAGGTATATTCTATATCTGGAAAAAACCATCAACGAGACTAACAGTCCCATATACCCTAACATATTATCGTTGAATGTATGTAAGAAACTCTAACTTTAAAAATGTATCCTCTCAAAACACTTTTTTTTACTTAACGCCTCGTGCCAGTATAACGACGATATATTCATAACGCGCAGGATCTGTTCAATTTCTGATAACATTGTCAATTGATGTAAAAAACGGAATGTATGATTATTTTTAAAAAGTTTATTTTTATGGAAAAAACTATACAAAGTGATGTTAAATACTTTAATATTTTTTCATTAAAAATCTATCTTTTATTGGTTTAAAATCATTTTTTTATTCACCGTGGCTCAGTTAACATATTGAAGGAACCATCACTGATCTGCCAGTACTCACAACCGCGATTATGCGCAACCGCCTGCCTGACCCTTTGCGAAAGCAATGTTTTTTATTTCCCACATTTTAATTTTAAACCTGACTGTAGCGGAGTCGCAGATATACTAAAATAATAGAATTTAGTAGGAAATGTGCAAAAAGAACCGAATTTAATAAGAAACAGTTAACATATCGTTTGGTAGCAAGTCTGTGGATTGCGGGTTTGGTGGCGTAATTAGTCAAACAATTTTTCAAACGTTTGTTTATTTGTATAATGTAGCCAAGACATGATTCCTAGTAAATTATTGATCAAATTTTCGACTCGATAAAAGTCTTTTATTATTAAGACTTTTACCGAGCGACATTTACGTCTCAAAACGGACATTAATAGTATTTTTATGCATGTTATTGAACATTATATTATATTTATATGATGATGAAATTTGGCGCTACGATCCATTCAGGTTCAGGGCCGACTGCACAACTTCCCTCCAGGCCTCTCTATCTCTAGTTCTCTCTCTCCAG
>JAPMAE010005980.1:1662-12389 GCA_036584705.1 Rhyacophila sp. 25_7
ATGTTTTGTTACGGAGCAGACATAGTTTTAAAAATATCTCTTTTATTGCACACTATAAATAATGGTATTTATGAAATGTTTAAAAAGGTACGAAATTTCATGTTAAACGAAAAACGAAAGTTCATGCAGATTAAATTATACTCAAGTACTAATTTGATCAGCAAATATTATTCTTTTTTAATTTACAAAGCGCTTTCTAGCCCCAGTAAAACTTAACAAGGTATTCGCACAAGTCTCTTGCAGCCCATCCCTGAATAAGCCCGAACATATTATTTAACATGTTTCTAAGAATAGTATATTTATAAATATTATGGTGCAACCTTAAAACTGTATAAAAAAGAGAAAAATGTATTTTTGTTCCACAAAACGATCCAATAAGAAGTATATATAACAAACCAAACAAAAACCGTGAGTGATTGAACATCGGGTATCATATTACATATACACCAACGTTTTGGAATAGTAAATAAAACCGTTTTTCCCCGCCACTGTTCTTAAGCCGTTCATTTATATTTCATAAAACAAATAACTGATTATCCTCGTTTGGTGTACATTATAAATAACTAAAACTTATAAATATTTCACTTTTATGAATAAACTAGAGAAGAAATAATACCTCCATAAAGCAGATTAATAAAGTGAACGGTACTTACGTAACCGATTGTGCCAGAAACAAATTAACTCGCCCAATTTAAGACGTAGTTTGCTGGACAAATTTGATTATTTTGGATGATTTAAATTATTAAAACAAAGATATATATATATATAAACATTCAATACACTTTCCATAGAAATTCCAAGATTCTACTTTGCTTAAAAATTCACAGCGGAGTCCTTAGCTTTCTTTAACTACTCCGAGTATTATTCGAAGTACTCTGCATGACTTTTCCTCGTTTCTTCGCCATGTTCCAAGTTTGACATCATAATAATTTGGTGTTTTTATTTTCTGATCTTATAATTTAAAAACTTATTAAAGGAAAATCATTAAAATTAAAGGTTAATACTTTTTTTCCTTTCCACACAAACTTAGTCTTAGGTGCATGATTATACTGTCTCATGCGGTTCCGCTACGGACAGATTTAAAATCATATGTGAGGAAAAAAATACTTCATTCGTAAAAGTGTCAGAAAGGCAGTGGTAGATCCTCAAAATTATACTAAACTGTGTTTGTTAATTCAACTCTTTATTGAGAGTTTTGAGACTCACAGAATAAATTATACAGAAGGCAGAAAAAACTTTTATTTAATAATTTTTAATCAAAGTCACTTTAAGTCAAACTTGAAGTGCATACCAATAAAGCGGTGTTGTGTTTTCATGACCTAATAATTAAAAAAGGTTATTAAAGAAAAATCATTAAAATGTAGTGTTCATGATTTTATTTCCACACAAACTTAGTGGGTCGTTTTTTTTTTCAAAATCTGATGCTGAATTTTGATAATAATTCGGAATTTTTGGCTTAATTCCTTTTGACAGAATGTGTGTTTAGTTGTCTACGTTATCATTCTCATTTTTTTAAAAAACTGAGCGTTAAGGCCTTTTGCCTAAACAGAGTTAATATATATTATCTATTTAAAAATATAAATATTGCAAACTATTTAACCTAATTTGTGACGCGTAATAATTGGCAGTTTGGAAAATAAATATGTAAGTAATTTTTTTCTGTTGTGTCATAAAATATTATAAGTATTCATTTCACATATGATCCTTTGCAAACAATTTCTTTTTTTTTATTATACAAATATCCAGCAATATAATATAATATACACTATTCACACAGTATAGAATTACTAAATACATTAGAGCAAAGTACTTATAGAAACAAACAGAGGCGTATCTTACAAAAATAAGAACCTGTACATTTATATATAATATTATATATCATCGTGATACTGGCAGAAGGCGTTAAGTCAAAAAGACCGTTTTGAGATAAATGATTTCTAAAATTTGAGTCTCTTACATATATTTAACGATAATATATTAAGACAACTGGGACTGTAATTTTTTTGTTGTTTTTTTTTTCATAAATAGAATATATATAGGAACACTTAATCTGTTCAGCCAAATAGTCCTTAGTCGGTTTAATGTGTTTTGGCAGTGACAATAAACATTCAATATTGACTTAATTGGTAGTGAAATTTTAATATTACAGAAAAAACTACAAGGAATATGGCTAAAACTGTTTTACCAGATGACAAGAGCTTGCGAAAATCTATCAAACTATATTGTTGTGTAAAAACGGTAATTTTTTGACTTAACATTTTTTGCCAGTATACCGGCGATATATTTCATCATGCAATACACAACTTTTGTTTCAAATTATATTCTATATAAGAGATATTTATCCAAGTTCAATTAATATAACAAACTTTCATAGTTTCAACTTTTCCGATCCCGTTTATCTGCCTCATACAAAATATAAAGCCGGAAAGTCTATTAAAAATATTATTACTAAAAGACAAATGGCTTATTTTGTAAGAAAAGTTTTCGTGTTGACTTTTATAATATGGTTCTATTTATGTATGTACTAAAAATACTAATTATTTTTATTACTATTGAAGCTTTTTGTTACACACTACGTGAGATTTTGTTAATCATATCCGCTACGAAACGAAGCATATGGATCTCTACAATCTGAAGATTGTTTTTGACAGTTTTTTAACAAGTAATAATTGTCAATTATTAGATGAACCGTTTCGGGTTAGCGTCTTAGCTACAATACAAATGAATAAATATTTGATTTTTTTGCAAGCAGCATAGGCATTGAATCGTGACCCCCTGCTTGCTATTCCTTAACCTAACTAGGGCGACTAATAAAACACGTAATCATAAAATTAGCAAAATGTAAATAATAATTGAAATTTAAAATTAAAAAAAATTAAAATAATTTCTAGAAAAAAGTGGTAAAAAGGAATATTGTCAATTTCATATCAATCTGTTTCATATAAATATACAATAAGTACATTACAATTTGTTTGTTGAAAACAAATGAAATAATACTTTATACATATATTTTTCAAATTATACACGTAAATCGATAAATAGTGATGAAATAAAGTATTCGAAAATAAAATACTCCAAAGAAAATCCTGGCCGAGTAAAAGAAAACCAAAGACCTTGCATGCGCATAGCACTTTTTCTCCAACGTACAGATTATCTTGAGAGAAAATAAGCTCAGATGAGCACGTCATATTGTAAAGTGCAGTGAATCTATAGATTTTGAAGGAGCTCCAGTAGTGTTAGGCCCATCAGTTACCCTAAAATGAGATGGGCAGATATCGTAGCTAAAGATGTAATAATATTTATTATGAATGACTTGAGATAGAAAACTAGAGACCGAGAAGCTTGAAAGAATGTTGTATAGTCGACCATGGACGTGAATGGACCTTAGCGCCCACATTCATTAATATATATTAAATGGACAAATGGAAAAATACTTACATCAGAATATTATTATCATTTGAAAATGTTTTAATGGACAAAACTGGGCTTAATTTAAAAAATAGGTTTTATAGAATTAGGTGTAAAAATGTTAGTAAAATAATCAAATATTTGAGCAAGACTTACTAAAAAATATATTCTTAACAACATGAGATTTGAAAATGTAGCGATATACTCATAATTACTCCAAAGAAAATATAAAATAATTTCTTACGCGAAAAGTTGTTCACATATATTTTTAGGTTTTAGGTATAAATAATAAAATATTGATTGTGATATTAAACATTATAAAAATGTACTTGTCATATTTTTATGACAGTAAAAATATCTGACATTTGTTTTTCATTTGAACTTAGAACAGGAAAGAGTCGAAAATTATTTTTTGCGAACGATTTTGCGAATTAATATATTTAAAAATAATAATAATTAGACAATTCGAACCACTGTCTAACAAAAAAATCAAATTATAACGTATTTGTTTTGTTTCATTTCCCTCTTGAGCCGGTCAATGATTTACCATCCACCCACGGATGATACTCGTAAATAATGTCCACCGTACTCACTTACGCTGTTGATATGTATACCATAGTGCTGTTTACATGTCCTTAACTAACTTCCACTTTGTCTATCATAGAAATAAAGCTTCGTTGGTGTTAGTAGGTTGTTCATGTTTTTTTTTCTCATTATGGGCCACGCTGTATCAAAATTGTAAATATTAAAGCAAAACTAGGATTATAATAAATATTAGTTACGCATTTTGTTCATTAATAATACTTATTACTTTAGAGAGATTAATTTAATTTCTATAATAAGCGTCTAGTTACAAAAGGCGATATAAGTACATTTCAATATTTTCGGCAAACGATGTTTTTATGTTTCAAAATCAAATTTTGTTTTATGCGAAGATTCTTTATTTTCATCGTATTTTATATTAAGATTAGATATAAAATTACGGCGTTTATTGGCTGATAAACTTTAAAATAAAATGAATATTTTTTTTACGAGTAATACTTGTCAGATATTAGCTCAACCAATTTAGTACTGGTCCTGCTTTCAAATGCACATTTTTAATAAACCTGATTCTCACGAGTAAGCCTATCTCCTTATTAATCTCAGTACGCATGCTGCAGATGATTCGCTGTGTAGGGTAACCACTAGACCGCCTAATCTGGCTGCTTGGTGGAGACCCAAGCTTACAAAGTTGCGAGCCATGGCTCGATCGGCTAGGAGAGCGCTTCAGATTGTGCGTGCGCTTCTGGATGACTCTCTTGGCCATGATGATCCGCTATGTATTGCGTTTCGTGCCACCCAGTTGAAATATAAAAAGCCCATCAATAAAGCTAAGCGTGATTACTGGAGGAGGTTTGTCTCTGAGATGGGTGGGCATGATCCATGGGGGCCCCCTTTTAAGAAAACGAAATTTGGTTTCCGCCCGGCTAGTGTGACATCCGCGATACAGCTTCCTAGTGGCGGCCTTATCGTTACGGCAGAAGAGGCAGCCAGTGTTCTTAAGGATACACTTGTCCCGCAGGATGATCCCGCGAGGGAAAATGATGCTGGACACTTTTTACAACTTGGCCTCTCGGCACTGCTTCCACCTCATACTCTCGATTCAACTCCTCCCACATTCATTCAGATTGAAAAACTCTTCGCCAGTCTGCCTGCTTGCAAGTCTACAGGTCCTGATTGCATTGAGGATGTCTTTGCAAGAAGGGCTTGGGTCATCGCGTCCTCTAAGATTACTAAACGTTACACGGAATGTATGAGTAAAGGCATATTCCCAAACTTCTGGAAAAAAGGACTCCTTACGGTGATCCCCAAAGCAGGTGATCACCCCGCAACCGATCCCAAAGCATATCGGCCAATCACTCATACGGACTTAGTATCTATGTACACTAATTTCAAGGCTTTTTCCAAATTTGCGGCATTTTTCGGGGAGAAATTTCAGTCGGACTCCCAACTAAACTCATCGGATTCAAGCTTAGACGGCCAGACTGATTGAGTATTCAACACACTGAGTTATAGGGCACTTCATGCCACTAAGGACTAGCTACAAGTATGAGGAAATTAGATAGTCTACAACTTATATAAACTTATTTCGCACTTCGGTGCATAGTGATATCATCCCATGCAGCTCTGCTATGGGAGTGGTTAAATAAAATCAAAGAATCTTTTGCGCGGTGTCAGGAAGGCGGGTAAGTGGTGGGAAAAACAATATATATATATAAATAAGGTTCCCGATTAACAAGGGATAAATTTTTGGAACTTGTTAATTATTTAGTAGGTACAAGTAAAAATATCAACATTCAATTGCAAACATATATATGCCACAGTAAGCTAAATTTTTTTTTTTTTTACAGAATTTAATAGTCGTATTTAGACATTCTCATTTTTATTTCAATTTAATATATTTTTTTGTATTAAATCTTTTTCTCGCCACACAGTATAAGTGTACAGAGTGGTCAAATATTTCTGAAAAACACGCAGCTGTTTTTTGATAATATTTTAGATGGCACAAATTTGAAGAGCTCTCGAACGCTGAAACCGTGAGCGCTGGCAATCAGGCCCATCACAATGCTGATGATGACGAGGTATAAGTTGCTAAATCACTTCACAAACTTGTAAGAAGGGTATCAGCTAACACGAGTGGGTAAATACTGTGTTAAAATATAAGTAGATGCGTTTTTCGTGTCAATTTTTTACGCACATTCACGGCGCTAATGTGAGTAAATAAACAATATAAAATCGCCGTACTATATAATTATAATGAAAAAAATATCAATATTTTTAAGATATATTTGTTTATGTATATAAAAGAAGTATTTAACAAACACATATAGCCTTTGCCTATGCAAAATATAATAACTAAAAGTGAGATACCGATGCGTTACCAAAGGGTTTATTAATCTCAGAACTATTAGTTTCTTCGTCTTAAACTATGTCACGCCCCTTATCACCTCTACAAGTATCTATAGCTGGCTAATCTTTTTGTATCTTCCCATGTCATACTTGTGTTCCATAATTCCATCGAATACAATCCGTGTTCAGAAACTTTCCGAGACAAAATCCGGTTGACTTGAAGAAGAGGCATTCCCGGTTGAAATCTGATTCAGGCATTCACAGCACATGGTTTAGTCAATTCCAACGTCTCATTTTCCTTTTGGATGTGATACGGATCATTTTTTTATAATCTCATGTCTATTAGTTTACAGTCAATACTTTCAATATATAACACACAATATTCACAGCAAATGAAAGAATACTTGGTTAAAACAGATATTCTAGTTGTAAAAGTTCGAGTTAGTATTTGATTATACAACGAATTGAATAACAGGTACTATTCTTTGTAAAAACCATACCCAAGTACAGTAGTACGAAAATATCCCATATGTCTGGAAGCAATGTATATCAAATATCGGTATTTTAAGCTTTATGTATTATAAAGGATTATCAAAAGACATCGACTTCAATACTTTTAATTCATTTACAGATAAAATCATAGTTAGGTACTAACTTAATGTAGAATATTAGTTGTCCTAATTTATAAAAAGGCTCGCCGACCCAAGTAAAATTGAACAAGTGGCTCGTGCGAACCCCTTCGTCGTCACTTTCAGTCCATTACTGAAAATATCATACAAACGTATAATATCAAAGCTTTAATAAAACACATTTATATATATATTTACTCATTTATTTTAAATTTACTTCAACTTTTTTACATGTTACGAACCGAAAAAAATGTACTTCAATGACAACACAATATGGCAAGATAAAAATAACACATAAATGAAACGCAATTGTAATAATAAATAACTAAAACAAAAGGTAGAAAATAGAATGATTAAAACACGCCGATAAAGAATTTAATAAATATGTGAATACAATCAGAAAATATATTCATATTTGGGGAACTTGATCAAATGAGTTTAAATTATCATTTTATTCAAATATAATTTATATAAGTATATTTGCTTACACTCAGTCTCACTTAAATGGAACATGTCAATTTTTAACAATTTTATTGAATAAACTCATTTTTTTCGTTTAATCATATCCGTTCCTAAAAGAAACATATGAATCTCCACAATGTGAAGATTGTTTTGACAGTTTTTTTACGACCAATAATTATTGTCGATTATTAGCTCAACCGTTTTGGATTTGAGCCCTGGCTCAAACATTTGAAAATTTTTGCAACCAGCACGGGCCTTAAACCTGAGACCCACGTTTGCTAAGCGTACGCTCTACCCACTAGCTTAAAGAGTACGATAATGTATTCATTGGTTTTCAAACTCTCATTAGTTACTGTTACTAATTACTGGTTAGTTCTACGTTTTGGTGTAAATTAAATTGATATTGTACGAGTAAATATCTCATCGCCATCATATATCAAAACAGTATTGGTTTTTTATGTGAAAATATTACAGTATGAATGTAGGATGCGGCAAATGAACTGAAGTAAACTTAAACCACCGGGATTCCCCCTATCGCATCATCGCGTTTGAGAAAATGAATTAATATTTCGTACGGATTCATACAAAAGGACGCTATGCGGGGATTACCATAGGCTTTACGAGGCCCACAAAAGAGATAATTTGAACATTTTCGGGGGACGCATAATCCATGCACATGTACTTTAGATACGTGCAACAGGGATACTTTTTGATACCATAAAACGTTTCAAATATACCATTTAGCGATGTACATACAGTAGATTTTACGTTACTAAGGTACTAACAATCAACAAGTACTCTTTAGGGGTCGTCCATAAACAACGTAACTTTTTTCTTACTTTTATTTAAGCTTCTTCCCTCCGTGTAACACCGTGTGGCTATTCAGTTAGACACCCCCTCTCCTATCTTCTTGTAAAGGCTACGTAACTTTCCACATTAAATAAAAATGAATTTTACGGGATTTCAAATGAAAACTCTTTTCACGCAGCAATAAAAATCAACCCACCCTCCCCTTGTAATGCCAGATAGACGTTCGTGGTCACCCCTCCCGCCCCTCAAGAGCGTTACGTAATTTACGGACGACCCTTAATTAAAAACAATTTTCAAATTTTATAAGATGGAAGCTTTGTTTTCGTCTGTACGCAATGGGGTAAAGAAAAGTTAACAAAGCAAATCAAAGCAAAATATAGATGTTTTCAAATGTAGCATCTTCTGTGCCCGATCTGTCAACATTTCTTAATAACTCTATTGTGGTTTATTTGAACTAAATCATGAACGGCCAAATCTTTTGGCTGTCGGGTCACATTTCGGATAAAAATTTGACAAGGGGTCACAATAAAAAAAATTAAAAGCAATTTTTTAAAACCAAAATGTGTATGTAATGTGAAATTTAAAGAAAAAAATATTAATATTTGACAAGACACGATCATAAAATCAACTGCACATCTCATCTCATATCACATATTTTATGCATATATATTTTTCGATTAAAGTTATTTAAAAAAATGGTTCGCGGGCCGTGTAGAATATCGGCATACACCAGATTCGGCCCGCGGGCCGCCATTTGCCCAGATAATCATTTGATCAATTAATTATTATATTTAAGCTTCGTTGGTGTTAGTAGGTTGTTCATGATTTTTTTTTTCTTATTTTGGGCCACGCTGTATCAACATTGTAAATATTAAAGACAAACTAGGCTTATAATAAATAATAGTTACGCATGTTGTTCATTAATAATACTTATTAGTTTGGGGAGATTAATTTAGTTTCCATAATAAGCGTCTAGTTACAAAAAGCGATATAAGTACATTTCAATATTTTCAGCAAACAATGTTTTTATGTTTCAATATCAAACTTTGTTTTATGTTAATATTCTTTATTTTCATCCTATTCTATGTTTGAATAAGAACAACATAATGACATTTATTAGCTGATTAAGTGTAAAATGAAACAAATATTTAAATGCGCGCGGAATCAACTAGATTTAAAATATTCCAATGCATGAACATTAAACTTTTATATATTTTTCATAAGTTTAACAATTTAGCCCTAACATAGTGAATGTCTTGATGGCAAGGAGACTCAGATGGGCAGGTATTTTGTAAGGTTGCGATGAATCTAGAACTCTCAAGAAAGTATTTGAAGGAACTCCAGTAGGCACTCGACTCGTCGGCCGTCCCAGAATGATATGGGTGGATAACATAACCAGAGACGAGAAAAAGTTGAGTATGAATAACTGGAGATAGAGAGAGAGCTAGAGACAGAGACAGAGAGGCCTGTAAGAGACTTGTGCAGTCGGACATGGACGGTTCGTAGCGCTAATTTATTATTATTATAAGTTTTTATTGAGTTTTGGAACATAAAATCTTCACATATAGTGTAAAATTTTACGTAGAATTCCGGACGTAGTTTTTTTCTCGATTTCTACAAAATGTGCTTATATCGATTTTTGTAACTAGACGCTTCATATGAAAACAGTTTTATAAAATCCATATAATAGCTTTCCACAAACGATTGACAGTAGACTAAAATTTTAAAAAGGAATTGTTTTTAAATTGAATAAAAATTACATTAAAAAAGATACGTAATTATGCGTGATATTACCAATGGTATAATGATGATATTGATTAATGTTTTTACCATCATCAAAAAGAGTTTTTTGAATGAGTTATTTTTCCAACAGACATCACACTTCATACTGATGGAGAACCTCAGTGGCGAATTGTAAAAAATATTATTTTATTCAATAAAAAAAAGTTTCCATTATTGATAGTTACGAATGTTTTAGATAACTATTATCTGTTGTTAAATTACTTCACATTATTTTGAGCAAAAAACAAATGTATTACAGATAAAATCATATATTTTTTTACACAAAACTGGTTAGTTTTTTAATTTATTCTCCTAAAAAAAACGATATATTATCATTTTAATGCAATGGCTTTTTACAAAAGATCGACATTAATAAATACGTTATATTTACGAACTCTCTAGAACAATGATAGTTTAATAGTATTTTTATGTTAATTATCGGTCTGAAAACATTATATAATTGTTGACAATTTCTAAACTTTGTAGTTGAACAGTTATACAGAAGTATATATCTGTACCTGGGAGGCAAACTACATTATGTCAAAAATTGTACTTTTTCACTATGGGTGTTCAACGTCGTTTTGATGTTGCTTCTCTTGGATAATACTTGTATTATATATAGCATAGTGAAGTATTCATTTCGTTATATTCTTTTCTAGTATGGTTACAACTTAATTCTCTATATCACTGGAAAGAGCTTTACAAGATATAGTATACTATGTTGATATCTCAATCCCAGGTACAGAT
>JAPMAE010005982.1:0-12755 GCA_036584705.1 Rhyacophila sp. 25_7
TGCCAACACGGAGGGAAATGACTATATTCAATATAATTGTCTCGGCTATCGATATATTCCACCTGAGTGAGATTGAGATAAGCGGATTTTGTTCGTTGAATTAATTTTGAATAATGGAATCTGTTAGGCTTGATAGACTTGCTCAAATATAATATATAATAGAATTTTTTGCATATTATTTTTTCTTATTTTGTTACTTATACTATTTTTTATATATCTTTATATTGAATACGTATTAAGCAAATAGTTTGTGATGTCCATAATATGTAAAAAAAAATGTAGAAATCATGATCAGTTCTGGTTAATTGACTAAAACTATAAATTTTATTTAAACAAATTTATATATATAACATAATAAATATGATAGCGAAGAAATTATAAAGTATGAAATAAAATAACCACATGATTTTTATTTTTCATCGAAAGATATCGGAATTTCATTCCACTTTTACTTTTATTCGTGGTAGGTACCTGCACGTTCTTTGTAAAACGAGATTACGTTGATCTATGAGAATGTATATCCAACACTTCTGGAAGACTCATGTATTATTTATCAAAATAACACCCGCCAAAAATATTTTGAACAATATAACATCATTTTTATACACACATCTCTATTCGATATTTTGGTTTTTCCTATAAATAAAATGTTTCACTTATAATAAATTTGAAAAGATGTTTTTAAAACTGAATTTTTGCATTTGAAATCATTTTGATTGTAATCGTATCATTTTAGACTAGTTTATTATTTAAATATGTATAATATACTAAAAAGTATATTATTTTTAGCTAAATTAACATAAATTTAAAATATTTCTCTTAGTCAGCCGATAGATGTATATTCGCTTATTTACGTGTTCAAATCTTGCAGGTGGAATTTTTTTTCTAATTTTTTTCAAACGAATAGTTTTGTATGAATTGATATTTATCAGTTGATATTTTTCACATTTTGCAAATCTACATAATTTGTGTAAAAGTCTGAAAAGACGATGTTTGATTTAAAAAAAAAATAGGTATTGACAACTGATTAATAAATAAAACTCTTAATTGGAAAACTTGAAACCTAGTTTAATTATCAAAAAAAATATTCAACGAATAATCTACTATATTTTTTTGGTATTTAGAAGATGACCTAAGAATCAATAAAACGCAAGATACGTGCGTAGTAGACAAAACTATAAATATAAACTCTAATTAGCGCCTTATATATAATTCTTGTTGTTTACTATTTGACAGATACTATGTATATTTAAAGTCATTTATATAACTTTTACTTTTATTTATTACGTGTTTTGATGAATGGCTCAGCGCCTATTTCATTTATGATTTTACGATTAGTCAGCCAATACGCATATTTTAAATCATTTATCCTAATAAAATTTGTTACATTTGTTTTTATTTATTACTTGCATATTATCGCAAAAAATGTTAACCGTCTTGCTGTGTATTATCAATATTTAAATACATAGAATGGACAATATATGGAGTAAAAGATATTGAAATAACGAAAAAATAAGTATAATATTATTATAAAAACAAATTTTATTTGCTAAATTTTACAAAATACTTAAAAAAACAAAAACATTAGTTTATTACGATATTTTAAACTAAGAACGCAATTTTAAATTTTTAGATTAATTTAGTATTTTATTTTTTAATAAAATATACTTTTTATACAAAACTAGTATCGTCAGTTATAACAATTTTAACTGTTTAAAATTGAGTCAAAAATTTTGTAACAGACGAAATCAAATTCGTTTTTTTAAAGAATACCAATAAAAGTTCTCAAAAGAATACCTATAAAAACTATGCTGTTATTTTGAAATAATAATAGTTATTATTATTAAAATATGTTATTGTAATATATTCTTTGATTTTATCACCATAAATTATCATATTATGGTTTTCACGAAATGTTATTTTGACAGTATTACTATAAAAGATTCAACGTCTTTAAAAATAGTTTTCTACAAAAGATTGAAAGCAAATAATATTAATTAAGACAATCATACAACATTACTATTTATTTGTCAAGAACAAAATCATATATTTTTCATAATTACACAAAAGTCTGGCTTCAAGTTTATTTACTTACAGTTTAATCACAGAATAGTTATACAATGTTATCTTTTGTAATAAAGCTATTAATATTCACATCAATAACACTTACGACAAGAGTCGTTACTATGAATAAGCATTTAATATACACGCTACAAAATGGAGAACGGTAAAAGTTATTAGTTACAAACGTAAATGCCATTTAATTATACTTAAATCTCAATATATCGTAGACTCGTATTTATTACTTTTGTTAATAAAGCCACGCTATTTTCAATAGATTACATACTCGTATTGAATAATATGGCACTATATTGTAAGTAAAGCTTAAGCAGTTGATTGATTCATTTATGAGTATACCCAACGGTTATATAACGATTTAGTTATGGATATAATCAGTGCGGTGCTATCTACAGTTACGACAAATACCGTAAAATGTTAAAATTTTATATTATTTTTTTTACATTGTATTTTATTTATATTTACTTTGTAAATAGATATTTTAAACGCTTTAAAGGTATACAAAAATATAAACTTGCATAGTGTTTTGGCACTGTATGAATGCCAGTAACAAATAGGCATACGTACTCAGTTATTTAAACTATTTTACATATTATAATATTAAAAAAATATTAGATCAATGAAATCACAACATGACAATTTAAAAATAATCAATTAATAAAACACAATAATAAAAATAAGTAAGAGGTACACAATACACAACGATATAAGGTAATTTAAGATGTAATGCATACAAATATAAATCAGGAAATATATTTATATTTGATGACATTTACTGAATGAGTTTATAAGATTTTATCATTAAAAAATAATTTATAATAAGCTTATACTCATATTCAAGTAAAAGATGTTGAACTGGAGATAATTTTATTAAATATATTGGTAGCTTGCCATGCGGACATAATAACTCGTAGGTCACTTTTACGTTTTTGTGTAAAAAAAACTGATACTCTCAATTTTTTAGGATATTAATGACACCACGCCAGAGTCGATCAAAATACTGAATTAAAGATGTATTCTATCTAAGATTTGTATTATTGTTATTTTATCTGCGTTAAAATTCTACGGTGTATGTCATTTTGCTTTCTCATTCCTATGGATGGTTTGTTTGTAAGTCTTTATCGTTAGATAATTTTGAATATTTTACTTTATATCATTTCATCATAGAAGTCTGATATATGTTGATAATTATTATTTATGTGATTAAATGATTTTGTTTATCCAGCTTCAATAAAAAAAAATATCACATACCATTTAATATATTATTGGTGTATTAAAAGACATATTTGAGCATAAAATAAAAACAAAGTGTTTTTTTTACATTATGCTCTACTTCAAAAGGTTCTCTCCGCCATTGATTCTAATATTATTTATTATAATACTAAGTATTTCAATTAATATTCTAAAATCATGTAAATAATACACAATAATCAGTTATAATCATAAATAAAAGTAACAACAAAATGTTTGTCCTAAATTGAAACAAATATAAATTATAATATTGAGTTACTATGACAATGAACGAAAACGAAAAAAATAATCAGATAAATATTGTTGTAAATATTCAAAAGTATTATTTGTTAGTAAAAATTAAAAAAAATATATGAAAACATTATATCTATCTTTAGTAAATAGAAATAAGAAATCATTATCTTTGAATAAACTTACTAGTTACAAAATTATATGAATAATGTATGACTTTCACTATGGAATTCTTTTCTATCAGTCATAGATTCACAAACAACTCTAAATCTACTTTTATGAGCCATAAATACAATAAATTAAAATATTGTATATATTTAAATTAGATAAACTAATTATAATATATAAATTATAGTAATTTATACGTACAATTAATATATATCTACTTTCTTAGTTAAAATACCCAAACTTAATGTGTATGGTAAGTATTTATTTTTAATTATCTGAGCCTATATTGTTCAACGATGAATTACTTTAAAGGCAACATCTCGTGGTATCTTTTATATGCAACATCCTGTTAGGCAACTAAGAATTATAGCAAGAGTCTACTCCATATTTCACGCGCTATCTGGGCCATTTTATATTTCTCCTTACATTCATGATATAATAGAGGAAACCATTTTATACTGTAGAAAATTCTATAGAATACGTTTAATATATACTTATAAATAAGTACTTAAATTTTAGAATTTATATTACTTATCTTACTATTAAATTACTTTTGCATACATATTTTATATATCAGTAAATTTGATGTATTAATGAATATCATTCAAATATTTTTTTAATGTTTAAAAAGTTAAATATTGATTTTTAAAATTAATAAAAATTTGACGTTGATATTTAACTAGATTTAAATATAAATTCAAAATTTATTTAAAAATACCACATGCAAATTTCATATGTAAACAGTATATGTGTTTTATTTTTTATGAAAACATATTTCAATACTATTGATAAAGTATTTTTTTCTGTAAAAAAAGAAAGTTCACACAAAATATACATTTTAATTTGAGGCAGGTATTAATAGTATTGAATAAATCAAGATTTAAGAGACGAAAACTCTTTTTTACTCCGTTTCAAGGTTCATTTTTGCAATAATTTGTAAATGGCAGATTTTATTGCCTTTTTCTGGAGATACACATTTAAGTAGTTTGCAGCACTTAATAGTTGAGCGTTATTAAAATTCTACAAAAATTTGATAATATTTTAAATATTCTTTTTTTCTTTGAACTATATCCGCTCCAAAACGAAGTATATGGGTCTTTATATTTGAAGATTATTTCGACAGTTACATATTTTTTTACGAATAAAAATTGTCAATTATTTGCTCAACCAATTTCGTGCATGTCCTAAATGCTCTTGAAAATAAACATTGCATTTTTTTCCAGCTAAGGGATTTAAATCTTAAATTTTTGGCTCGTGAGTCAGATGTGCTATCCACTTACCTACGAGGGCATGCTTATTTTTGTTCAATAAATACATTAAAGTTTTACAACACACAATATTTTAATAATTATATCACTCCTCAGAGCAATATATTTCTTGACGTATCATTTTGGATTTTTTCTATAAGTAATGATAATATATCAAGTTTTTTTATTTTAATATATATCATATAAATGTATTTTTGTTTATAATAATTTTAAAATAACTGCAAAAACGTTCAAATTATTTCAGTTTTAGAAGTATTTGCATTAAAAAAATCTAAATAAATTTGTTGAACGTGAAAACATTTTTTTAGGATAAGTGAAAATAATTCATTTATTACGAAAATAAAATAATAAAATGCATGCAAAATTTAAGCAACTTTTTAAAAAAGTTAGTATTTTAAAGGTCTTTACGACATAATCAATTTATTGACATTTTCAATATAGAAGTTTCTAGGTGCTTAGATGCAAAAGATACAATATTTTTTTTTACAAAATAAAATAACCCAAAATCTACCACTCAGTGTCAACATTATATTTCATATGTTTTCAAACAAAAGTTTTCCAAAATAAAATACACTTCATTTTCGAAAAAAAATAATTAAATTAGCATCATTTTCTATTAATAATCAGTATGTAATAGTAATTTTAATTCAGAGTTGTACACAAATGTCACCAAAACACACGACTACGTTTATCTTAATTATTATTTTCATTCTCTGTAAATATGTTGAATAATATTTACAAGTATCAATAATTGTTTTTTTTATAAGTAGCTAGAAAAACGATATCTATTTTGTATACAAAATTAAATAAATAAAATTAGTGTATCAGGCGTGGCCAGCCAGGTTTATGCGGGCTAGTTATGCTTGCAAACCGTAGTTTAGAGACATGAACCTTTGTAACCTATTCAAGTTTAATATTTTTACTTACAACTATTTGATAAATATTCTATTTATTTATTTGAAATGCTAAATTAAATATATTTTTATGATATGATATTGTTATTTTTCATGAAATTGTATTTTCATGTAATTAATTTTGTCACTCACTGCGGTTTAGTCACAATGATGGTTACAAGTCCACAAAAAGTATTTTTAATTCCATGCTACTTAAAAACTTTGAAAATAATATTGTGTATTTTGTAAATGGACAATTAGTTTTTCCTGGCAACTCAGTTACATACTGATTGAGTACGTACACACCGGGTGTAAAGGGCTTTTCATGCCACTAAAAAGTTAGCATGAGACAATTAGATAGTCTGCAATTTATACAATTTTTTTTCGCATTTCGGTGCATGGTGATACTACAGCTCTGGTAAGAGAGTGTTAAGATTAAATTAGCCATTTAAAATCAAAAATTCTTTCATCTTGTGTCAGGAAAGCGGCCGTATACAATCACGGTTGCAAATACTGGCGGGTAAGTGATAGGAAAAAAAGCTCAGTTACATAGAGTTTGAGGTTTGATGATGCAGCTGATAACAATGTTTTTCAAATGTATTTAAAGTGTAGTGATCAGAACATGAATTTAAAATAATTGAGAGAATAATTAAATTTAATTACTTATAAAAAATAACTGTTGGGAATTTTCAAATACTGCAATGGTCCCATGTGGTTATTTTTTGAAGCGGATATGAAAATATAAATTAAAGTTTTTACATGACTAATTACTTAGGCAAAGTCAAATTAAGAATTATGTGATTTTTGAACAAAGCTATATTCAAATTAATGATTATTATTGTCATTCTAAAGTTTTTAAAAATGGTTAATGTCATTATTTTCTTTATCTGTCAAAAAACACAAGATTGATTGCATAAGTTATGATTGAGGAAATTAAAATATTTCATTTCGCTTATAAAGATCATTAGCAGCATTCTTCTCTTAAAAAAAGTCTCTTATACCTACTGGCAAATGCTAATGAAAAACTTTCCAAATCAAGAAGCAGTTTAATGGTCAAACTTTGTAAGAAATAAAAGATCCTTTAGCAACCAAACTTTATTGCTTCTGCGAAAAAAAGTAATTTTATATTATAGTACTAAATAAATCAAATGTGACTTTCTTTTGGCACAGCAAATGTAACCAATTTTATTTTACTTGTCTAAGTTGATTTCGCCTGAAAGAATTTTTCATATTCACCGATTTACATCGAGTCTTGCTTTCAAAGTAATCAATTATTTTTTCAAACATGAACTCGAGTAAAATCAAATGAAGTAATTTATAATATCACAAAGTTTGTATGTCATCGTAAATTATTCAAAATAAAAAATCGTGACCCAAAATATGTTTTGATTCTAAAAATACCAATTAACTTTAGTGATCAAATCACTTTGACAACGGTAAATATTTAAAATACGTAAAAAATGTCAAAATGGAATATTACAAAGTAAATAAGCTTTATGATTGCTTATTTTAAACCACACGACGTCGAGTAAAATCAAATAAAGTCGATCTGTGAATAGTGTTTTGAATAAGCTTGAAAATATGTCAGTTTAATCAAAAATAAAAAAAAACAAAATCTTTTGACTAAATATCGATTGTTGTTATTGATTTTTTTGCATATCACTTACAAATATGCTAAAGTCATTAATCAGATAAAAAAAACATAAAATAATAACAATAGGCTTTACAGTTACGTTGTAAGTCGAGAATTTTTTTGGTATGATTTTGAACTTGATTTTGATTTCAGTCCAAAGAACATAGCGTTTTTGGAGATATTAGTTTTTAAGTACTTAAATAGTGAAGTTTTTTAGTTGTATATTTTTATTTCCATTTATTATTCTACAGCAACGTTTAAAAACTTAAAAATATAATCAAGATTTGCCTCACTATTACCAAAAACTACCAAGTATTTATGACAATTTAATCATCACAAACTATTAAGTAGAATACATTCGTATTATTTCATTTTAAAATATGTTTTGGTACTTATATTTAAGTTAGTAAATCATTTTATATGATATTTGTATGTATGTATAAAAATACGTTATTGGAATATTTTATATCTAAAAATAAATATCCAAAATTTGCATCAATGTTATAGGATTTATTTATGATTTTATATATTTTTAATACGACTATATGATGTTATTTTACTATTATACTATTAAAAACATTTTTATCTATTTAGCAGTAAATAAAAATAAGAGTTTTTTTTTATTTATTTAAAGTATATATCATAACTAACTATATCGAAAAAAGTGTAAATTATCACTAACGCAAGAATAAAAAGAAAATGTAAATCTTTTAAACATTTTAAGATACTTAAAAAATTTCATTGGTATTTTATTTTATTATCAACTAGATACTTCAACATTAAAAATACTTAGTTTTATAAATTTTAACACATGCAATAATTGAAAAATAAATAGTTAATTTAATTCCGTCTACGTTATACTTTTGAATGTAAGTAAAAGACATGAACACTTTTTCAATCATTGGGTTAAATATCAATGATCTACTTAAATATAAAACCGTTATATATATTGTTTATTTATTTTTTAACTTAATAAATCGAAATATTCAAAAACTATTTTTTTACATAACAAAACCTGTGAATATTAATTATGCATAATTTATATAATAAAAATTTAACAATGATATCATGCCCAGAGCTGTTCACTAGAGACAGTGACTGGTGGCAGTCAATTAGCAAGTAGCTCACCTAAGGGACAAGCGTCCGTCTATCTTATAGTGGAAGCATAATTGGTTGAACGTTATATGTCATGGTATATTTTACGCTCAAACGTTGTCACGTATTATCATGGATATAGAGATATTTGCATAAAATACCAACTACTATTATATCACAAAGTTAACAATAGAAAGTCATATTCTTCTTTCTCTTGTATTTTATCCTTTAGGTCTAGCTTTATTATAATTAATATTGCTAATTTATGATCAATTTTTCTTAGTATATGTATATTTTTTCTCCATATAAAAATAAAAAGCTTAACCATTATTAATTGAAATTTTTCGTCTATTTTTATTAATAAGTTTCATTTTTATCATATTTAGTCGATTTTTTTAGTAGATATATATTTTTGGTTTAAGTTGATTTAAATTGTATTCATTTAGTAACTCATCAAATTTAAATCTTTTGGTAAAGTTTTTAATATGAAAAAAATATTGTATCTTTCATTAAACTGCAATATATCCTAACTTATCATTTTGGTAAACATCATATTATTATTTAATTTGAATCACATATGTCATTCAAATCACAATACGTAGATGTTTTTATACACTACGTTTTATAAATAATATATTCATAATGTAAAATAAACTAGTTATAATTTCATCACACATCATATTCTATACAGTTTTTCTTGCCTCTTATAAAATTTGTAATTTGTCGATTACAACATTTTGCTGTTTTTTCAACGGTATTTTTATTTAGAAAAAAAATATGCAAAATATAAAAACCAACTCTCTATTTTAAAGATTGCAGTGCTTATTTTCTTTTTTATGATTTTATTATATTGAAAAGTACTAGTTTTTTCTTTTTATTTTCTTTTAACTATGTCCGCTCTGAAACAAAAAATATCTTTAAAATGGAAATTTTACGGGTAATATTTTTTAGTTATTAACTCAACCAATTTGTTTCTTGTCTTGGTTTCAAATGAACATGAAAAAACCTCATGCAAATTTTGCCCACTACAGGATTTGAACCCTAGACCTTCAGCTTGTGAGTCAGATGTGCTATTTACTCACTTAAGAGAACACATATAATAATTTATAGTTTTTTTTAAATTTTTTTTTGTTCATAATCATGTTTTTAAAGGTATCAATTTTAATAAAATAAAGACACAGTTTTATAAAAAAAAATTAAGAACTATTATGAGATAGAAAATATCGGTAATGCCACAATAACTCATGAATTTCAAATGTTCAAATATGATAAAAATGTATTTTAAAGCGTTTTTCTATTTTGAAATAAAAAAATTCATATATTAATTAGCTTATATATTTTCTTTAATATATTTAGAACTAAAACTCATAATTTCATGGCATTAACAATCCAATTTCTAATTGTTTAATTTTACATTGAAAATTTTTCTCATACTGTTGAATGCCAATTGATGTAAAAAGTTTTTAATCAGAAAATTATTTCATCAATTTGTACGAATATACATTTTGGTATAAATATACAAAAACCAAAATTCACTATATTATTAACTTAATCTTCAATCTTCAATCATTGATCAGATAGTCTATATGTATTTTTAAAAAATTGGCAAGAAGATATATTGAAAAGTCAGTAATATTTGATTTGTTTGAATCGAAACCAAAATGGCAAAGTTATTGAAATATCACTATCTGGATTCATGGATGTTGACATTTCTATTTTCGTGAAAAATAAAAATGTTGTACGGGAAAAGATTGCTACTTCTTTACTGTTGTTACTATCTTACAAGAAATGCGCAATATACAAAGCCACTGGAAATACAAGAATATTGAAAAATGTCAACATGCAATTTTACGAATGTTTATTTTGTGAATTCTACAGAATTGTAACTTTCAAAAAAAAACAAGAAAATTGATTAAATTATATCTATATATTCTATATAAGTAAAAACATAACTTCTAAATACATTATACGTACATAAATTACACATACGTGTTAATATGCGATGCATTTTTATATTTTTAAGTAAATTTATCCTTCAAACATCAAACTCCAATTACTTTTATAATAACTTACTCTACATGATTTACGAGTAGATATTTTTTCTTATGATTACACTCTGGGATTGGATATTTACATTATAAAAATAACTGTATCCATACCAAGGAGCGTATGGATTTATGTCTTAAAATTTAAAAAAATTGATAATCAACGAATTATAGAATCCCAAATATAGTATATGGCATAACATAAATTATATACATCAAAAACATACAAAAAATAGATTTTCAGCTCTTTTGAATATTTTATATTTTAGATTTGTATCCATATGCTTTTCAAATAGCGATATTTAATAATACACATTATTCTTATTTATGAAAAAAATACGTTTTCATTATTGTTTTTTCGAATTCGTTGATATATAAAAAATACGTCAAGAAATTTCCACAAGATTATATGAATAGATAAATTTATAAAAAATATCTACAATAAATAAAAAATATCTCTAGATTTTCACATACCGTGTGAAATATTTTTTTAAACTATTTATTTTATGGTATGCAATAAAAAATATGATTAAATAATAATATGGAAAGATACTCTGTTAAATTTTTGATCCTAATTATATTATTACGTAACTCCGTTTTCAAATGAATTAAATACATAAGCTACAGGTTGTCAACTTATTTAGCAGTATGAATAACTCAGTGCTGAAATCGGTGACAGCGCTTTACTAAATCTATAAATGAAAACTATAGTTGTAAATAAAAGCTTAGAGGGACAATTGAATTCCTTAAAAAAATATCTGTATATTTTTTACCATGTCTATTGTATTTTAAATATTTTTACTATTGGAGATGGGCGACTAAAATGGCAAGTTTTGGATATATATTTTTTTAAGCTAACCCATTGATTGAAACAGCAAAATTATAAATACATTCTCTGTGGCATATATTAGACATGGTATCTGCAAAGGCTGATTTTAGGGTGTTTTTTGAAATTTGCGGCATTTTATGGGGTGAAATTTGCTAGTCTCACAAACTGATTCGTCAATTCTGAGCTTAGACGGTCGAGTTAATTAAGCCATCAACAGATCGGACACACAAGAAACTTCATATTTATGTATATTACTGAAGAAAATTATTAAAAAATAATTGAATTGACTATGATTGATACTGTATAAAGTATATTTTTTTCATAACAACGCTTTTGATAATATTTTAAGTACGTAGCAAAATAATTGTTAAAATATAATTTAATTGATTAACTATTATAAAATTGTAAAATTTTGCCAACATACTAAAAGGTTTACTAAAAATTGTAAGAGGTAACATTTTTAAACTTGTATTTACGTCAAATCCAGATATTTATATTATTAAACAGTTATCAATATTTATATTCTGCATTTACACTACTAGAAAGTAGGTAACAGGTATGTGCAAGACATGTAGAAACAATTTGTATGAAACTACGTAATTATTTTACGTAACTACATGTAGTTATTTCCTTAGAGAAATAAGGTTTTAATTGAATTTTCCCCCGAACCTAATTTACAGTTGTATATCGATCGTATAATTTCAAATAAATCCAAAACAACATTTTTTTAATTTAACTTTTTCAAAATGTCAGCTATTTTTATATTTGATTTGAAATGTATATGCTGTAAGTAGAAAATTGTGAAAACTAGATATTGTTTAATAATAAAAAATAAGGCAGCTTTAAATATTTGTGTATGTTAAAAAAAGTTTTATAGAGAAAATAATAAATTTTGTTATTATACAATGATTCATCTGTAAGTATTACTATAAAGGTTCAGAAAAAGTTTCTGAGACTTCTGTATCTGAGGATGCATGGTTACTATCCGTGGCTTTACCCAAATAATTTTCTATTCGGTATGTTTAGTTGCTTTAGTTTAAAATTTAAAAGGAATTTTTACTTAGCCGTGGATTTTTTTTGAATAATGCGTGGTGTTGATGAGAATTCTGCCATTCTGGCTAATATTAATATATATGTGCCCAATAACTAATCGAGAATAGCAGTTTTTTCACTCCAAAGTGTAAAACTAACCTGCCAGTAGTTGTGCCAATACGGAGGGCAACGACTATGTTCAATATAATTGTCTTGGCTATCGATATCTTC
>JAPMAE010005987.1:2664-12746 GCA_036584705.1 Rhyacophila sp. 25_7
ACCTAGATCACTCATATATCTAGACAAAGTTCTAATATTTATAATCTGTGAAAAATTCTTCAGCGAATTCATGGCGAACAAAATTAAAATGTAGGAATTTTATCAAAACTAGATGACAGTATATTTGTTTTCAAATCAATATATTCAATATTTGATTTTAAAAATACAATGACATTTGAGAACGCTCTTTTGTTTTTTTTTTATATCGGACAATACAAAAGTATATTTAAAGTTAGAACAATGCAATGTCTCATAATACTTTTATTCTTACCATAAACAAGAAAACAATGGCCACATGGCTACATTCATCCAGTTTTATTGGGTAAAATAAAATTATCTTTTGTTAATATAAGTAAATAAAAAAATATGAATTAAGTGCTAAAATGTTTAACGAATATGAGTAACTGTTTGTTGGAAAAGTAATTCAAAGTTATCGCTAATATTACTGAAGGATACTGTAAATATTGCCATAAAAATAAAAATTGAATACATTTTAAATTAAAAGGTAATATACACTTCACTATGGATAATTTGAGAGGAAATCGGTTTCTAAGCAGAAAGGGTCATTTCAGAAGCGTCTATGACTATTCCCAACCGGGTTATGAAATAACCGAAATGTCGCAAATTGAGTTTAATTAAAATATTAATATGTAATGTATCCCGAAATATTGTTTTTAATTAAATTTGGAAAGATATTAAACTAATATATAAATATACATTTGTTCATATAACGCAACGGAATTGATTGTGCAAATAATGCAGTTTAACCTTAAATATAAGTTTAGGTTTCAGTTAAAATATATATACATACTCGTATATTATATTACAAATATTTAAAACAGAAAGTGATTATGATAATTCAGTACTGAGTATTAATATATCTTGGAAAGATATTTTAATATTTTCTGATGATCGTTTGTAAGACAGTTGTTGCAAATATTGGGCTAATATCATGATATATGATGTTAAAAAATTGTATACAAAAACAAAAAAAAAAAAATCTAACCTATATGTGTGTATCTGAGAAATCGAGAACATCAGTTTTTTTAGAGTATGTAAAAAATGGCTGAAACAAAGTGAAATATTGAAATAATTACAAAGTTTTGCATATTTCTTCCACAAAACATAGCCTAGGTAGCTAGAAATTTGACTCTTTTGGAATAACTTAAAAATAACTTATTTTGTTTGTATACAATGATTTTCTTAGTATGTAGGAATATTTCTAGGGCTAAAGTCAAAACACGTTGTCTACAAAAATGCCTTTTTTTCATTTGTGATAATGTTATTTTATGTTCTCTGGCTACATAATTGTTAAACAATGGTGTGGCAATCTTTTATAGTTTCTTCTTAAATTGTCTGTAAAGTTTAACGTTAATTACATAAAATTGTCTTTGTTTAATATAAAAAGACGGTGTAAGCTGTCTGCGTTCTTGTCCCAAAAAAATCAAATTATCAAACAACAACAAATTATAACATTTGGACATTAGGTTTTAAATAAATATCTCCTTTGTTGAGTTCCAAGAAAATAATAAAAAAAAAGTTTTTTGGCTCTTCTCTAAAATTGCACTTTTGTAGATAGCGTTGTTTGACTTTAAGCTCTCGATTTATAAATAAATTTTAATTATTAAGACAGTTTTAATTCAATCATCAGTTGAAAATATGATAACAGGCGAAATTAGTTTAAATTTAAAAAATATGTGTACATGAAAGCTGTATTGTAATAACATTTATTTATTTGTTCTATCAGTAATTTGAAAAACACAGATCGAGCGCGATTATATTCAAGTTTCAGTTGCATAATATAAACTCATGAAAAACATTTTATGTGGCAAATGATTACTAATTAATATAATTATGTAAATATTTTACTATTTGAAAAATATTTTTTTATTTATGATAGTAATATTGTAAAAACATTTTGTCCGAAACATAAAATTTTTGACAATGAAAAAACATCGTTACGAGTATTTCACGATGATTATTGCATACCTATGTATTTTGAAGTTTTTTAAATTCTTTCGTAGTAGGAATTCAATTTTTCTGTTACTTTATGTTTATTAAAAATAATTTTGATTTTGCACCCGTGTGGTTTTCGGTACAAAAACGTTTCAATAATACCGTTTTCTCCTAACAATTAATTTTGGCTAGATTTAATTATGATAACAAATAATTTGTTTTCATCAATTCATGAAAATAAAATTTTATTATTTACTTAAGCACCAATTAGGACTAGCTGCGGTTAATTCTGTCTAAGGGCACAGAATAAGTATGCTTGTTAAAAGAACATTTTGTAAACGCCTTAGTGTCACCTGGGGGAAAGAAAATTATACAAGTTCCCAACAATGAGGGGTAACGCAAAAAGGATTTTACAATATATATTAAAATAATTCATTATTAACATTAGTTATCGTCCACTCAACTTATATATTTTTTTTCTGGCAACACCTATAATTTTGCTTGACGTAATCTATTCCTTTTTAAAATTACTTTCGATGTTCAACTTTTTGAAGTTCAAACCGTTAGGTATTAAATTAAAGAATTCTACTTATTACTGATTTTATTTCGAGTTATGTATCTGTCCTACAAACGTTTTGTGCAACCAAGATTTGAACTTATCTCGTTCTTATAATCTATTTTATTTATGTATACATGAAGCCATACGATTATAACGATGAAAATGGCGAAATGATGCTACAATCCATTTTAAATACAATTCTGTTTATATGATGTTATGTTGTGAAAGTATTCAACTAAATGGCCCCTAGACGATCAATATTATACTCAAAAATTGATATTGTACAATAATATTGACCGTCTGTAGGTCGTATTGAAAGATTTCACAATATATTGAGTCAATAAAAAATAGTTTGATATTTATTGTGCAATCTGCTAAATATTGAGTCGTCTGTAAGCGATATCATTCTTTTCTCCTTCTTCTTTAAAGCCATCGCTAAAGCAATGATCACACAACTTGCTTCATCACTATTCCACATGTTGACTGCAGAGGGGCCAGTAACAGACTACTTATTGTGCAATTACATTGAAACGGGTATGTGATCCTAGCAATATATTGTGCAATGGGCTGTGCAATATTGTTGATCCTCTAGGGGCACATTGACAGCTTATTTCATAACACATAGAAAATAAATAAATAAAAACACCATTTATCCATCACAAATAAAACTACTTCGAAAGAATAAAGAATAGTCTTTCGGCTGTGTACTGTGTGATTTAAAAAAATCGCCCAGTGGCGTCTACTAGTTATCATTACTCTAAGAAAATATATAACTGCAGACATAAATAATTCCGTTATATAAAATTCTATATAAATTATGTTTTATTCTGTTACCCGAGAATTAGATATAATTGAACTTTAAGTTGGTAATCTCCTGAAGGTTAGAAGTTTTGCAAATAATACACAAAGCTCGAAAGTTCAAAGAGCGTTTACACGTCGATAAACACTAATTCTAAGTCGATCTAGTGAAAATAATACATGCACACCTACTCGCATGCTGTACATTAACTTTAGCGTAAGGTGTTGTAACAATAAACAAATACATCAAATGTCTTTAAATAAAATTACTAGTGATGGAACAAACGAAAAAAGAAGAGAAAGTTTGTGCGAAATTTGAAATTGTTCCATTCGAAATTTAAAGTTATTCTACTCTAAATTTAAAATTGTTCCACTTGGTATTTGAAACTATTCCTCGAAAAATTTTAAATGGGACTTAAATTAGAATTTTAAATTCGAAATTTAAAATTCTGTATTGAGAATAAAAGGCAAAATTATATTTTTATTAATAGACAAAACCCTTCAAACTTATACTTGCTACATCCGTTCACCTTTACATTTTCCCTGTAAGTATAAATAAATTAAAGTTAGATTTTTGTACCTGAGAAGGAAACTACACTATGTAAAAAATGGCACTTTCTGATTATGGCTATTCAAAGTCGTTCTGGTGTTGCTTCCCTAGGATAATATATAACATGGCGTATAATTCATTTCGTAATATACTTTAGTATTAGGTTCACAACATAATTGAGTATATCACTGGAAAGATCGTTACAAGATATACTACAATATGTCAATATCTTAATTTTACCTAACATTGACATCATGTAGTTTACCTGAAAATATATTTTTATTTAACGGACGAGTACATATTTTTTAAAAACAAAAATATAGCAAATGGAGTTTCGAAATATAAATATTGAATTGAGAGATTATTTTAGGAAAAATAATTGTCAATTATAAACTTTGTGTACTCTGCAGTTTCCATAAGGTACTGGATTAAAACTCTTGACTTTGATATTGACAATCGGATATGCTGCCTACTGACCTACATAATTTGACTAATATTATACTATCTTAGAAACATAAAAAGTTTTAAAAAACATTACCCTCAAAAATATATTATATAATAATAATATGTCACCCTCGTGGGTGAGTGGATAGTGGCATCCGACTCACGAGCCAAGGGTTGCGGGTTTGAGGCCCGTGGTGGTCGCAAATTTTACACATGTTTATTCATTTGTATTGTAGCCAGGACACGAATTCAAAACCGTTGAGCTGTCAAGATAATGTTCACATTGTGGAGATCAATATGCTTCGTTTCGGAGCGGATGTGGTTAAAATATAAATTTACATATTTTTAATTACATAATTGCATATAAGCTACATTTCATTGTTCCACATGGGAAAACTATATATGTAAACAATAACGTTCTTTCCTCAATTTGTAACAACCTTTTAAATTAAGCTGTCTTTAGTTAGTATATCGCATATATACTTTACATTGGGCGTTCGCTTTCATATCTTTTGCAGAGCAGGCGTGAAAGTTCTATGAAATGTATTTTTTTATACTTTGTTATGAGACCCTGATGAATACATACATAGGCGGAATAAAATTTTAAATATTGCTACCACAAAAAATAATTTACAAAATAAATTATTATAGTCAATTTCTTGGATGAAATAAAAAGTATATCAAATAACATGTTTCATATATATATATTGGTGTGGTGACGCAGCTGTAATGAAGATTGTGAATATTGAGTGAATAAATGAAATGTAATAAATCGTTATAAATTTATAACAGATGTTAGCCAAAGGTGTGTTGAATTTTGTGTCTCCACTATGATTGTATCTTCTGTAAAAAAATCAATTTTTACTTTGATAGACCTAGACGATCGTTTCTCAATCTGAGGGTTGCTACCCTCCGGTGGTCATTATGTGGTATATGAAAGGTTGTAATCTGTCCAAAAAATTAGACCCATATACGTTAAATCCTTTTATTATTATGATAAAGAATTAAAATATATTACAAGGTATGAATTCCTTTCTTTGTCAGTATTTGTGGCAACTGTAAACACATTCTTTGTCACGTTAGTAATGTAAAACTTTGATAAAATTATTATAGTAAAGAATCGCAGGGTTTTATAATTATTTTTTTAGTATTATAGGGGGTTGCGATACTAACAAGGTTGAGAAACGCTGACCCAAATGAATGATAATTTTAATGAATACATTGAAAACTATTGTGTTGATAAACACAACTTTCGATCCGATGGGGAACATATAGAACATTAACAGTGTTTAATATTTACTATTTTACAGAGAATAGTTGTTAATAATTATTAGCGCAACCATTTTGAGTTCATATTATGCCTATAAATTCAAATGAATAAAGATTTGACCAGCTACGAGATCAAATTTGCGACCCATATACTCACATCCTGATAAAAAAATTAAAATGTTTTAGCAGACGAAACAATTGTTGATGTTTTAACGTAAAAAATATAAATTATTGTATAATTGTTTGAAGATATGTTTTAAATGAATAGTAACAAATAATAATTTAAAATAAATGAAAAAAGATTATTGGTTATTTCATAACGTTAATTTTTAAGATTTTCATTATATAATAAGATGAAAGTTTGTTATTTTTATTAGCGACCGCAGTTATTCGTTTTAAAATCGTTTATAGGTAATGGTATCTGATCTTATAACTGTCAAAATAATCAAATACATATATATTCGAAATAAAACATCAATCTAGAGTTAAAGGTAATAAATACTCGTAATGAAAAAACAGTATTTACTGTGTAAATATTCGGCATTCGGGTGGTGGTGTATTGAAAATATATATAGATATAATTTTAATTAATTAGTTTGTTTTTTTAATAATATTTTACTATGGCATTTTATACTGTCATAAAATCATTAGTTTTGTTACAATAAACAATTGTTGTATGTCAAGTTATTTTTAAACCGAAATTTCTAATATTTATGTGATGACAGTACTTTTGGACGCTCATTCAACTACGGAGCATAAACGCTAATAAAATAATTAGCCGTCTCAGTAGAAATAAAATAAAAACGTTAAAACCTTTTAAGAAAACCCTTGACGCACGAATCTTATATGACTTCACTTAATATAAATTAACTGTGAGATATTTATCATCGTTAGACGCTAATAGTTCCTTTCGTTTATGAACGAAAGAAATTTGCTTCAGAAAGAGGAATAAAACGACTCAGTTAAGTGGAACGGTTAATTTTTAAAGTCGTTCGTTTTATACGGAGCTTTTTTGTACTTAGAAAGACCTTTTAAATAAACTTAATAATATTTTACATTTAACCGATGGAGACATCTAAACTTGAAGAAAAGTTCAAAAAATATTATTAAAAATGCTACTTACTTCTTTTCGTGTTGGGAAATTTTCTTTTGCTATTTTCAAAGCTTGTATATGATTATATCCGGTGTATTAAATTATATAATATTTTCTTTTAGAAGCTGGTGTCGAAAATCATTTTTTTAATGATCGATTTTTAAACATTACGTAAAATAGAATTTCCTTTAATTTATGGGAACTATGCCATTTTTAATATTCAATGGTGACTTCAGGGGCAGACTGGAGATGGATAACGTGAGCCCTTCCGATTTCAAATGTAACGTGGAGTGGTAAGCCTTTTATTAAAATAGGAAAAAGTCATATTTTCAGATCAAATCAGTACTTATGTACAGATTTACTGTATCTATTGATTGTTAAAAAATATATAAGTATGAGAATACGCTGCTTTTTTAAACGTTCAGGTGCATAATAAATTAGACTTAGTCATATATCTATCAGATATTTATCAAAACATTGCGTGAATAATGCTTTCAACAAATGTTATTCATACTTCGTACGTGCACATTTTGTCCTCAAAATGATTTTGCGATGGATAGTACTTTATATTTATTCTTTTTACGTTTATTTACTAACTAGAACTTTAGTTTCAATCCAATGTTTTGTTTCAAGTAAACGACGCATGTTTTATATATATTGTGTAAAGTTCATGTAAGTGATAAGTTCTTCTCTCCAACCTCGAAATATGAAGAACCAATAGTTCTAATAACGCAATGGACTACCTACCTCGGTGTGCCTAGCAATATAAGACATCAGAATTCAATAGTTCGCCGATCAGTGCATGTGCGTACATGCACTGAGTGTGTTAGCATTTGTTTCTTGTCAGTCATTGAGGTGCATTCGTGTTTGTGCTATGTTTCAATATGACATTTAAAAATGTTGCTTATAATTTTTTAAAAATTGTTACTTAAAAGTGTATGGTAATCAAATCTAACATAGTTATTCGTTAAATTAAAAAAAAATGTAGAAATATGTCGTCCTTGTAGATGAGTGAATAGCGCATTCGACTCCCGTAGCTGAAAAAAATTGCACAATTTTTTTCATGTTAATTTGAAACCAGCACATAGACCAAATTGATTGAGCTAATAACTGATAATTATTACTCGTAAAAAATTTGTTAAACAATTTCTACACTGTGGAGATTCTTATGCTTTATTTCAGAGCGGATATGGTTAAAAGAAGAAATATGAATTAAAACTGTGTTTTTATTTTAACACAAATAATTCGGACTAATTCAAATGAATAAATATTTAAAAAAAAATCTATAACTAGTTATGGGATTGAATCTACGGATTCACAACCGAACAATATGTCCACCGAGCCACCGTTAAAATTGACTAAATTGATTAGAATTTTAAAATTGTTTTTTTTTAAAGAAAATACATATTTTTATATATAGTCTATTATTAGAAAGATAAATAATTTCATAAAAAGAAAATAAGAAATTAAATTGAATATTATATATATAACAACGAAAAGTCTGGTTTCATCCAATATTATTATGGCTTGGAAATTTTCCAAAGAAAGTAAATAAATGAAAGTTACATACACTAAATTGGAAAAAAAGAACAACCTTTGTGACGTCAAAAATATGGCCACCTTGCGCCGTGGGGTGTAAGCTAAATTGATGGAAAATTAAAATGCAACTAAATTTCTCATATCGTTTCTCATCACGATACGAACTTTTTAGCGTATTATATTATGTAACAGTTTTGGCAATGTGCCGCAGTATAATTTTTTTCGTAACATAAGGAATATAATAGTTTTACAATGCAGTAAATGGAAATTCTTCAACAGTAAAAATATATTTACAAAGACACCGATAGAAAAAAATTCATAAGATTTTTTCACAATGGCGATGTATTTTTTGCGAAAACTCTTAGGGGATATTTTTTTGATTTAAATTGACATGAAATTATGTTTGAATTTTTCTAGTAGGCAAAGAATTAGAACCCACGAGCAGATGCATTAGAGTGAGGTTGATGACCAAGCATTTTGAAATAAAAACAATTATTCTAAAAAGTTTATATGGTTGATATACTAGCAAAAGATATTAAAGTCAAAAAATGGTCGTTTTGACCTAATCATACAGTTTAGTAGATTTTTGCACGCTCTATCATCTGATAAAACTAGCTTAGCCATATTCCTTGTACTTTTTCTGAATTATTAAAATGTCACTACTTATTTTGTCGGTAATAAATATTTCATTACTGGTAAAATATATTAAGCCGACTAAAGATTATTTGGATGATCAGATTAAGTGTTCCTAAGTATATACTGGACTCTCTTTTTACATGGTGGATACGTTCCACGCAATACCGCATAAAATAAAAAATGATGGTGGATAAGTTTTTTTTTGTATAAAAATCAATGGATATAAAAAAATAATTAATTATGTTTATTTTATTTTAATTTGACTAAGACAATTACATAAAAAAAATGAACAAAATATTATTCACTATCAGATAATAGACGAACCTGTTTACCCACATTTAGTACGACATCGTTTTCATCAGTTGTGATATCCAGAGCCTGTGTAATATTTCTTTTCATTTTTTTGGGTTTACTGGATTTAAAAAAAATCTTTTATCGATCGCTGTGATTGTTTTTTTGCGAGTTTCTCGTATGACTCTTGGTAACGAGCAATGCCTAGTCCCTCCTCCTGCATATTTCTCTGCGCACAGTAGTGTTTAGTAAGTATATATACAAAGGATGTAGCACCGTGTTATTTCGAAACCGCGTAAAAAAGTAGCGTAAAAAAAGAATTCGGTGTATTTTGATTCTGGAAATAAACATTAACAAGACTCACTATCTCAGTTGCCTTACCATACTATCGTTCAATGTATGTCATATACTCAAACTTTAAAAATCAATTTTCTCAAAACAGTGTTTATTTCTTAATGCCTTCTGCCAGTATACCGACGTTATTTTAATGCAATTATTACTGTCGTTAAACCAATCATTAGATTGTTGTTATAATTTTTACTTCAAACATTTAACTATAACAATTTCATTTAGTATATATTTTATGAACGTTTCAAAGTTTTCGTTCAATTAATTTGCGATATAATATATCTGTATACAGAAGCCATACAGATGCAAGTCTCCAATTTGAAGAAATATGTTAGTGATAGCTTATATTTGATAATTATATTTGTTTGAGGCAAAGAGATGGAAGTCCCACCATCAAAGACGCAATGAATTTGAAAAGTTATAAAGACGTAACAATTATAAGATATAAAGTATAAAACAATGGTTTTTGGCAGTCTTGAATATGTGATGTGATTTTTATATAATATAATTAAAAAAATGAATACTAGTTTCATGTGATATAACGCTTTAACCTTTTCTGTGCCAGACATAATGCTACAATCCGACAAGCATACATTTCA
>JAPMAE010005991.1:2279-12743 GCA_036584705.1 Rhyacophila sp. 25_7
CCATACTCCATCCCGATGTCAAAGTAGACAGTTCATTTATTTAGTGTTTGCGTTTTCATGGCAGAAGCATTTATCATACTTTATTCGGATTGCAACATTTAGACAATGAACGATGCTCGAAACCAAATCCATGGAATACATAAAAGCGCGTGCCCGATTAAGTTTTAGTCAAATTTACATATGGATAACTGAAGACTATACATGAAGTCTGGCGCTGCAGGCACGTGCTACTTTTAAAGTTATCCGTTCTCGTGTAGCGACGGTAAAGCGTTATTAAATTTAACTGAATTTCAAATTAAGTTATCTTAGCTTCAAATTAAATGATTTGATTGATGTTTGATCGTAAGTCACATTTGATATCTTTTAAACAAATTCAAAGACTATCATTATGTATTAAAAAAACATTTTTAAAATAGATATTTATAAAAATGTTCATCATTCTAATTCAAACCCCAATAAATATAATTGAAACCCAAAATCATTTCAATTATTTTTATTTTTTAAATAAAAATTAACTTTTACACGCTTTTTCTATAAAATTAAGACCAGTTAAATTATAATGACACTTTTAACAGATATTTTATCAATTAAAAATATCATATCCGATTGTTAACTTTTTAAATTATATTTGTGGAAAAGTAAGTAATATTATGCAATATCATTATTTCTATATAATGCTTTTTACCAATATTTTTCATCTATGCAAAAAACATTTTAAATATTAATTATAATCTCTTTATTAACGTGATTAAATAATACAATATAATGTAATTATTTATATTTTCTTCAAATTTTTCATAGATAGCTGCATAATTACCATAAATAGTTATTACCTACTACGAGTATGTATTTCAACTCATTCGTGAATACCGGGATAATATACATATTTTTATAATTTAAGAAACCAGTAAGATAGCCAGTAACTTAAACTACATTTTCATTAGCACAAGTGGGAGAACTTTGTTTAAAAAAATTTCATTGGCCTTTCACAGAAATTCAACTAAATGAAACAGAATTATATGTAGCTGTTTTTTGCTACGAAATGGTTCCACAAAATGTTCCACAAAATAGCTTTACAAAAAACTTTAACATGTGCTTTGGTAGCTCTGCCGTTTAAATTCTCATATAATCTCGAGTAATAATTTGGCAAATAGAAGTCGTAAAGTCACGGTTCGCCAACACATAAACAAAAGCTCGTAGAGGCTCTTTAGGTACATTAATGGGTACCAACATGTATGGCAGGACATTCTACCCATACATACTGAAAATGAGTGTTACTTATAAGTTATTAAAATTATACATGCAATTTTCGAACTATCGTATATTGCTATTAAACTCGTTCATAATTTACGATAGTGTTCAACGAACTTTCAAAAGTTTTGCTATAGAAATGTTAGGCTTTTTTTAACATTTTTTTAAAATTCGGCAAATAACTATACATTTTATGAACATGCCGTAATGACTAATCTTAGACCAATTTTAAGAAAAAAAATATACATACAACTTCACAAGTGAGCTGTGTCACTCAAAATTTTGTTGAATATAATAATATTGAGTTATAATCAAAAAATCCGTATTAATAAAAAAAATCCATATCATATTCGTGCCATTAAAAGTATGTAAAAGTTTGCTTTTTATGATTCAAGCTTTAAATCTATAAAATTTCAATTTTTATATTTTATTTTTGTTTATATAAAAAAAAATATGATACTAATTTTATCTTCTATTTGTGAAGTGCTTTTACAGTTAAAGCTATTATTTTTTTTATGAGACCGAGATGTCTTTCTTAAAGAATGTTAAGTTATGAGAAAATATTTTTTAATAATTTATTAAAACAGTTCATTTTATACAAAAAATGCATATAAAATAAAATTTTCTTAAAATATATATATTTATTTACCCTCTCTCCTCCCCTTCGATTTCATGAACATTTATCCGTATGAACAGTAACAGTCAAATAATTGAGAAAAATATTGTACAAGTATATTAAATAATATTTTGATTAATTATACATCGGCAAATATGTTTTATTAATTCAAAACAAAAAAAAATCAAATATTTATTCATTTTTGTTGTAGCCAGAACACGAACCCTAAACGGTTAAGCTAATAATTAACAACTCTTAAAAAATCTTCATTCTATGAAAATAACATATGTTCTATCTCGGAGTATATATATTTTTTTTTTAAATCAAAACCACTGTGAAAATGTATCATTTAAAATGTCAACAGATAAAAAAATTATATATGTATTTAATTTTCTTTCTCATACTTCTGGTTTTTGTACTAATTATTTTATCGAAATACTAAATAATAGATTTCAAAAAACTTTTCTACACATGGTTTAATTTAACATTATACTCGTATATACATTTTTTTTCTCGATGACCAGCTCATTCAATAAGACACTTTGTGTACTATGCGGAATAAAAGCAGCAAACCGATACTGCATCAATCCATTTTTTATGTATCTGTGAGCTTTAAAAGAATTTTCCTGATACTTACACCCAACATATGTATCAGAGAACTGGCACATTTTCTTTGTAAGTTGATATATAATAAATTCATACTTGTGTTTGTACTACATACCATATTTTATTTGTATTGTACATCTATTTTTTATATAGGGTTTAGAGTAAAATATTTCTATTCATATTAATAATCACTTGGCACATCTTTAACTAAAAGTACATCCAGTATAAATGAGTATTAATTTATTTCTAGAATTTCATATTTAACTAGTTCAAATAACTTATTGTAAATATCATATTTTTCAATGTTTTTATCGGCATTTAAATTATAATTTTTTCACGATAGATATACGTTTGGTTAATACTATGCTTAACTCCGTATTTTCTTCTTTATTATACTCATTTTTAATCAAAAATATTAATTACGTTTTTTTATAAAGAACTGGTTATTTTTCAAGAATATTTGCTTCAAAACAAAGCATGAGGATCTTCAGAGTGTGAAAATTGTTTTTACAGTTTTTTTACCTACAATAATTGTCAGTTATTAGCTCAACAAACCTGGTTTTAAGTGCATATGAAAAAAAATTATGGAATTTTCGTCAGTTACGGGACTTACCTAGACCCAAGGCTTACGAATCGGATGCGCTATCTACTCATATACAAAGACGACAAAAACTGATTTATATATTTTATTTTAGATATATTTCACTCTAAAAATTCCAACAAATACAGTAAAGCGTAAAATTAATGAAAATAAACAATGGATATATTTTATTGTACTCGTAAATGATAATATTTTTGTTTGCTTATTGAATTTTTAGCTTGGTGTTTTTATTTTATTAGATTCATGTGCTTATTTTTATTTTTGACGACTGTTGTATTTATTTATGGGTTATTTTTATAGGATTTTAAGGTATACCCTCTAGATAGATTTTCAAGTATTTATAATTTTATATTGCTAATTCCTTGTTGGAGTTAGGATTAATAGAGTTAACGTTTACTTTTTTATTATGAGTTGAAATTTTTTTTCTAGATAAAAACTAGTCTCAAATTGAACACTATTTTAAAATATATTTATAGATATATCTATAAAAACTGTTTTTGTTATTATCAACAAATTTTTGATTAAAAATCATTTTAGAATTCTTACAAAATATTTACAATTTTCAATTTTTATACAAAGATTTAACAATTGATATTTTTTATAAAAAAACGTATTATTTTATAAATTGATTATAAAATATACAACATAAAAAAAATATTTAGAAGTCAAAATTATTTTCATTATATGTATAAAATAACTCTATTTTGCTTATATATCACTACTATGAATGAAAAATCTTTTGCTTTCATTATAAGAGTATATATTACATTTTTTTTAAGCTAATGTTTTTTAATTTGAGTACAAATTTTTATTTATTTTATACAATATTCTAAATCTCTCAACCCAATTAGTTAACTTGATTAGCAGAATAATGCTTTTATTACACCGGTGAACTTATACTCAGCAATTTTTTCCATAAGATTTGATAAAAATTATATACCTACTTCTCCCCAAGGGCAACCACGCCGAGAGGGTGGTCGCCGATACTCCGGTGTACCTCGCCGCCGTCATCGAGTACCTCGCCGCTGAGGTGCTTGAGTTGGCTGAAAACTCACAACAAAAAGACCAGAATCATTCCCAGGCACTTGCAGCTCGCCATCTGCAACGACTATGAGTTGAACAAACTGCTGTCAGGCGTCACTATTACCCAGGAAGGTGTCTTGCCAAACATCTAAGCGGTGCTTTTGCCCAAGAAGACGGAGAAGAAAGTATAATCATCAATCGTCGTCGTTATGTCTAATATATTATAATTTAATGCAACAGAACCATGACTATAACAACAACTACCATCATAATTTTAATATCATCTCAGCATGATCATCGTTAAAACGAATCTCAAAGCTACTAATACAAAAAATAATTTTGTAGACTAGTATATTTAAAATTAAATATTTTTTAAAAAACCCTTTAAAAAATGTTTTTTCTGTCCTAAAATACATTGATTCTTTTCGTGTTCTTAATAAAAAAATAACCTTTTATTTATTACTTTAATAACAGAAAAACTATATTATAATATTATTTTATATAACTGATTTATTCTCGGAATAATACTTGTATAAGACGTTTTTTTTATAATAATATTTTTTCATGATATAATAGAATACATTAAAGAATTTATCGACAATCTTACGATAAAACTACAAAATTCTCGAGTCAAAGATTTTACTATAACAAATTTACGAGTATATTCTTATAGAGTTGATGAAAATTTAAGCAATAAACATGAAGTTGGCTTTAATCCATCAATAATGTATAGAAATAGCCGATCCGTTTGAAGCATTATTTTGAGTAACAATACAAAGGTGTCTAGTGAAATATTCGTAGGTGTTATTGTTATTCACTTCAAAATCATATACGAGGATAAGCGTTTGATCGTATTCCCGCAGAGAAAACTATTTCTAGCGTTGGCCACACACTCGAGTACCTACAGTGATAATATATCCGCCAAAGATATCAAATATATATCTCGGCTTCGCAAATAATAATTGCGCACCCATGCAGTTCACTGGAAGCTGATAGAAATTCACTTCTTAGATATTTACATGACTTATACTCATCTCAGTAACCATAGAACTTTCACTGTATAAAAATCTATGAACAATTATATTTTTGAAAGATTCTTTCAAATACAGTGGAGATTGTTTCACATAAACAATTACTTAACATGAAATTGTTATCAGCCGTCGCATACTCACCAAAGTGTTTATTGTTTATAACTCATTCTTTTGTCTAATCTGACACCTACAATAAACAAGAGACACAATATTTTTGCTTGACGTTACATTACCCTTAAAGAGGTAGTATAGATTATATTTTAAATAAATATGATTATACATTTCAATTTTTTGGAATACAAAATATTTTATTTTACAATGCTGTACCTCTGAGAGAAACTACACTAAAAATGGTACTTTTTCGCTATGACTGTTCAAAGTCGTTTTGGTGTTGCTATAACATAATTTTATATTCCTTTCGTTATATTATTTTCTAGTAGGGTTACAACATAATTGAGTATATCACTGGAAAGATCGTCGCAAGACATACAACACTATGTCGATATTTAATTTTGCCAAAAATTGACATAATATAAATTTATTTCATTTTGAGTGATTCCCACTGTATAAATTGCATCACGATGTTTTGATTGATCGCAACATTTAATCGGTTAACTGAAAGAAACGAGCTAACTCGAATAACGTGAAACGTAGTTTGCTAGACAAATTTGGATATGTTAGATGATTTTAAATATGAAAATGCAAAGATATGACTATAATATGATAATTAATAATAAATTCAGTGTAAAGAAACATTTACTATACTATTAATATAAATATTAATGTTATATTTTTGCTCAAAAATTTACAGTTTGCAGGGCTGTGACATTATGTCTGGCACAGAAAAGGTTAAGTTTCTTATTTGTACTTTTCCCGCACTTTCATCTCTTGCTTTTTTACTGAATGGCGACTCTATGATCTCTAAGCATATTTAAATTACACCCGCTGCGCTTTGTAAGATTTTAGCGATAAGTGCCAATGATACGAACAATGTGCTAAAATATCATACACCTTCATTGGTAGAGAGTACACAAAAGTTTTTAATGTATCTTTATGAAAAATAAACATTAAGTTAAATACTTTTATTTCCATAGTTTTTTAAAAATTCTATAGAAGGAAATTGAATCCCAATTTTACAACGTAACCATGACGTACTTGTATATGATTATATATGGATGTAAAAATTGTAGTCTGGAAAACACAAACAAAACTCAAGCATGTATTTGAAAATAAAATATGTTTTAGAATATTTGGAGCAACTAAACAAAACTAAAGATGTAATATTCAATATATCCCATAAAAGTAATTTTCACATAAAATAGTTATTTTGCAGGCAAGTAGCTTCAGATAGACGGGTTACGTTGTTAAATGCAACAAATCTAGAAGAACTCATAAAATGATATATGGAACCGCCCCCGAAAGAGATGACTTAATAACGTCGCGAATTTTTTTTTTTTACTGTAGACGAATGGAAAGCTAGATACTGACAAGATTGGATATTGTGTATGGGATTAGTTATGGACGTGCCTGGATTGTCACGTCATACTGTGGTACCTAGTAATAATAATTGATGAACAGGAATCTAAATTGTATTACACATGAAATTTGATGTTACAGCACTAATGAGAGTAGTCCGGTTTAATTGGCCTACGAAATGTTCATAAAAAACCGTTAATCGAATAAAATTAAATGAAATTACAAAGGCAATGACGAACGTCGTAACATTTTATCGGCTCCTTTTAAAGCGGAGAAGATTTTTTTGTCAAAAGCTTTCTCTGACAAACGAAAACTTTCAACGATTTGCGAACCAATTATGAAGTAGGTTATTTTGCCAGTGGTGCAACGTATTTTTTAGTTTATTCATCTATTCAACATACCGCGACAAGTAATATAAAAATCGTTTTTAGAACGTATCGATCCATATATACTCGTAACATAAAAATATATATATGATTATTTTTATTTATTCTAAACTAGGGGTGGGTACCATTTACATACCGTGCGTCAATTTTTTTCAGATACGAGTTCAGATGCGCCATACAACTCAAACACCTTTCTACTTTCTTATGTTCATGGTTGGAGTTAATAATAATAAAGTAATATTTAAAGCACAAAAATGCAATGCGCCACTTACAATCATCCAATGCGCCGTAGGTTGGCCACCATTACTACAAACTATTGGAAGATACTATGATATTGAAATATTATACAAAGACGGTTTTATGTAACGAACTAATCAATTGTAAATGTCATAACAGAAGAAACAGGATGATTTATAAAACATATTTTGTTGAATTAAATATATAAAACTGTGTTATTATTTCATTATAGATATCCCACAATTTGGAATACGCAATGATAGATTTTTTTATAACTGACAATTGTCAACGCTTTCCTAATAAAAAAATCATTATAATATTTTTCAACAAATAAATAAGTGCAACTAGTTTTATTAGACAGGCAACCGAAATACTCGTACAACACACTCTGAACATTAGATGTCCTTGTAAAATTATAGTACTCTGGTTTACTACATGTATTTCAATTATTTCATGGACAATTTAGATACCATGTGAACATTAATATATGACATATGGATTTCTAGATTGCGAAGGTTTTTTTAAAGTGTAACAATTGGAAATTATTCGTTCAACCAATTTGTACCATATCCTGGCTTCAAATGCACATCAAAAATGTGGTCAATTTTTTTCAATTACGGTATTTAAGCCTCTGATTATCAGGCGGATACACTGTCCAATTCCTTATCGAGGACGACGGCAAAACGTAGACAAAAAATGTTACGGTACTAATTTATTCGTGATAATATAGCACATTGACCTCTCCAGAGTGAATCTCCTATATTATGGTTGCACAATGAGGTGAAAGTTTTTTATTAATCTAGCTTTAAATTTTGAATTTTATTAAATGTATGCAATACTATTGTTGTATAATGGTTCTTTGATGCATAAATAATACAAACGAGTATTTTATCAAGTGGTGTTGACATACATATACGTCTACACTTCTTCAAAGCGAATTTTGAGCAGACGCGTATGCGCGTCCATACTCTAGAGAGGTTAATTTAATTTACAATTTTAATAAAGGTGTGAACTGTTTACTTATATAAAATGGATTTATATTTCACTAAGAATCCTGACTTGATACAAATACTACACCTGTCACTCAGAAGTAAACACACAAAGAGCAACTGTGAGAATAACAAAGGACTTACTTGAATAATTTTGACGTTAACGTGTTTCCAATGTACAGATTTACGAGTCATTGTTTCCTTTTGTCATGTTTCTCGAAAGGAATCACGAAACTAATTTTACTGTTCAACGATGTTGATAGGATACGCCCCAGCTATTGAAACAATGCCGCTGTTTGAAGCATCGCTCAAGCCGCCGCCACTGATTTGCCCGAATCAGGGGAATAAGATCGAAAAGATTTCGCTTACTGCGGGTTATGAAAAAAAATAATAAGGTCGAGTGGCTTGTCGAGGAAATGATGAGACGAGTTTCATACGGTATAGTTTGTCAGTGTAATCAAACAGATAAATTTGTTGAAATATGACAGATACAATGACCTGGATTGATTGGTATATTTTTCATGTAACAGTGAATAAAAAATCACATTTTCTCTAGCCATCAGATTTTCCCTCCACTTACCCGCAAGTATTTGAAGCCGAAATTGTGCGCGGCCGCCTTCCTGACACCGCACGAAAGAATCTTTGATTTTAAATGCCCGATTTTAACCACTCCCATAGCAGAGCTGCATGGGATGGTATCACCATGCACCGAAGTGCGAAATAAATGTATATAAGTTGTAAACTATCTAATTGCCTCATAGTTACTCCTTACTGGCATGAAGTGCCCTGTACACCCGGTGTGTTGAATACTCAATTAGTTTGGCCGTTCAAGTCTGAATCCGATGAGTTTACTTGGGAGTCTTTCTGAAATTTCTCCCCAAAAATGCCGCAAATTTGGGAAAAGGCCTCGAAATTAGTGTAGGTAGATACTAAATTTGCATGCCCGATAGGCGTATATTAGAATGTAAAATAGTTTTATGTTGGCTACTGATTGTGTTATTTGAGAAAGAGCCATGTTTGCAAAACATATGTAGCTATAACACTCACATCCAGAAAAGGTTTCTACGTACCTGGACGCGTACGTAGCATAGATGTGTATGTCATGACTCGCGTCATTTTAATTTGTCGTTAGTTAGTTTGTAAGTAGATACAACAATGTATTAAGCATTATTTTCAATTTCTAGTGGATATGTTTTTATTGTTCACAGACTTCAGATAAATTTATCCATTCTACTCTGTTGTAATATGGTTATTACTAAGAAAAAAGGTTACGATTCTATGAAGGATCTCTAGCTATCTGGGACCTAATGCGTCTCGCGGGCCACTAGTCGGACGATTTTGAAGGAGAGTATTATTTAGGCTGAATGATAGTAAAATGTACATTCAATTTTCAAAAAAAAAATGTGATTTCAAAGCATGGCGTCATGCAGACACAATTTCTTTTATCACTCAAATATAAAAGAAAGGAAATGAGGATGAGAATACAAGAAGACACTTCCAATAACAATAGTCAAAAAATGGTACTGATTTCTGTTGAATACCGGACTACATTGACCAAAAGGAATTTCAATATGAAACAATTGCTCTTTGAAATATTCGAAAATTGTTAAAATATTCGACAAAAAAAACAAACAAGAATTACATGCGTCTGCTCAAATTTCGTTTTGAATAAGTAAAGACATATATGTACGTCAAGCACCAAGCAATAATATATTTATGTTATTTTAGTAATAAATTATTTATGTATCAAATAAACATTATAGAGCAAAAAAGGTGTCCAGGTAAATCTTCGCAATGTAGAAATCCATATGTCATATATTAATTTTTACATAGTATCTCAATTGACAGACTGGAGAGGTTAATAATATATGATATTTTAAAAGCAAAGAAAAAATAGTTCGGATGGTGTTCTTCCTTACCAGCATTAGCTCAGGTAATCGAGAATATACTGTATTTAATATATAACTTTGAACCGTTTAACTTGCGTGAAAGTATACTTCCTTTCATGTAATAATTATTTAGGAAATGATCAATTCTCGTGCTGTAATGAAGCAATATCAGTAAATAATGCCATGACCATCTGAATCAGTAACTTTATTATTAATATTGTTTACTGAAGTATACTAATTAATATTTGATAGATTGTGAGGCAGAGCTTTGAGATGAGGATAATGGTCGATCCCATGAAAGAGAGTTAATATCATGTTAATAATAATAATATATATAAATTACCGTTGAGAATAAATTA
>JAPMAE010005994.1:0-12742 GCA_036584705.1 Rhyacophila sp. 25_7
GATAAAACAATTTTATCATTTGCACGTGTTGTTGAACGCTATATCCGTCCATGGTAATTTGGAAAAATAGACTGAATAAATCACAACTAATTTGACCGATGTCGCTTCAACAATATAGCCGCTATCAATTGTCAAAGTTCGGAAGTCTCTATTTGAAGACCCTATATATATATATAATGCAACTCTGCCAAATAAGTGTTTGAGTTGATGAATAATACTCATACAGAAATTTTAGTGACTCCTTGGTCATTATTCCCATAGTTATGATGTTTAAGTCTATTTTGATAATACACTTTCAGAGTTGGTTCTTTATTTTAATTTAAGTTTTAATTACATTTTAAGACAACAGTTTCTAAACTACTGTAAAATTGATTCAATTTCATTTTCAGAAAGTTGCTGCAGGGCTAGCATGCTATAAAATATTGTTTACTATAAACGAATGTTAGAATTGGATACTAAAAATTTAATTTGTGTCTTTACGGTTGATTTAACTTTAACCGATCTGCTATGCACTCGATGTGCTGGTAGTTAGTTATACGCAAAATTTGATGTGAATGACAGTGTTTGCATTCTTTGAATAATTAATGGCGTTCTAGTATGTGGTATGAGTGGAGCGTCGTCTCCAAGGCGTTCGGGAGGCGATGACCGCTACGATACTTACCTCCACTCAAGCCGTTCTCTTTAATCACGCACCAACTTCCTTCAGGCCGTCCCGCCTCAAGATTGACCGTGTCAAAGGCTGGCGTATTTGAGGAGAGGCATGGTGTTACATTACCGCTCCTTCTGTTCTTGTTTAAACCGAATTGATTGCCACCTCTTTGTGAACTAGCCGTTGTATTGTATTTCTAATTTAGTATGGAAAGTCATTGAGGGAGTCAGGGCTATATGGGTGCTAACTGGACACGTTTAATCACAGCTTTGGCGTTTTATTGGTTAACACGTTGCCAACGTTACGAAAATACCCCATATGTACGTACAGCGTTTGCTCTGTGCGTGACTTATTGTTTTCTTGTGGCTTCTAATATTTGATTTATATGAAACCAGGTTCTTATTATTCAATACTCGGTATATTTTTTTCATGTTTTTCACATATTTTCAATGTTTTGCTTCAAAATAAATGAATTCGATTCATGCATATCTTTTTTATAACGACAATAATAACAACTAGTATTATTTTTTGTGATAAACGATATTTTCATTCCATTCCATACAACTCAAATCTACAATATACGAGTAACTTGTTTTAAAGACTGAAAAAGCGTAACTTTTTAAAATACACATATATTTGTATTAGTCATGAAAAGATTTTAATGAATGAGTATAATATTTAAATCAAAAATATTTTATTGTATTTAATACGAAATAAAACAATTTTATAATTTAAGTATCCTAATACTCCATTTCTAGATTACTCTAGATTTTTAAAAATATTTATATAACATTCTTTGATAACTTAGTTCAACTTGTTATAAAATGTAATGTTTTATTATAACTTTTCTCTCAAAATAGAATATATGAACCTTTTCAACATATTTTAATAGATTTCTTACGACTAATATTCTTATTATTTAAGAGCTAATTTAGTAAAATACTATCTCAGCTTATTATTCGCATGGCCTAGTTCGAATCAAACTTGAAAAAATATCCGATTCATAAAGACTTAATTAAATATGATAAAAAAATATGTTGCTGTGAGATCAACGACTTCGGGTAACAAAAAAAACACAACATCAGCGGCAATACGTTGTTCAATGTCTACATCACAAGACTTTATTAATTCACAGATACTTTAATTTTTATATGTAGATATCATATCGACCATTTTTAGGTAAAAGGGCGTTACCTTCACAGAACGAATTCTACAGAAGGCACTAAAAACATTTTTTAATGATTTTTGGTCAAAGTCACATTAACACAAACTTAAAGTTCACAATGACAAATAAATTGGTGTTTTATTTTCTTAATCTGATAATAAAAAAAGTTATTTAAGGAAAATCATTAAAATTGAGGGTTAATGCGATCTTCCTTTCCACACAAACTTAGTAGGTCGTTCTTCTTTCAACGTCTAATTTAAATTTATGTGACACTTTTAAAAAAAACTGAGGGTTAATCCCTTTTGCCTAAACAGGATCGATAATATAATTTACATTTACATGATGAATAATTATTTAATTTAAATGCTTAAATTATTAATTATGTACTCAATCATAAATATAATATTTTTAATCTTTTCATGAGACAATTAAAAAAATTATAATACATATTATTCAATTAAAAATTACTATAACAAAGCGAAGCAAAAAGCATTCTTGGCCGAACTCAATTACGCAAAAAGCGTTTAAACTCATTTAAAATAAAAGCCGAGTCCATTATCCCTTCAAACGAAATATTTTCTTTGTTAGCGATTAGCCAATCCGCACTTGTTTGAGTGTGTTTGTCAGTACTCGACTGATACAGCTCAAATTTCTCTCAGTGTGAAGCGTCGAGTTTCCAGCGCGATGCTGGAACAATTTAAATGAGGTGTAACATCATGAGAGGGTGCGTTTTAGGGTGGAGTGAATTTTTCAAGAGAAAATATAGTACACGGTTGTATTATTTTTTTGAACTGTCGAATATTTGTGAGAAGTCAATGAATATTGAAAATATTGTCATACAAATGGACACTGGTATTTCTTTTGTATATGAAGCGAGACAACATGATGATAATGACATCATATTTAATTAATATCGCTTGAGAAGATGTAATGTTTTTTTTTCTTAATTAATATTTTGGCTTCAAACGCCTTATTAAAAGATTATAATATTTACATAATGTTATATTATAATACAAGCAATATATAAAAACATTCATCAAGAATGTCCAAATTTTTTTTTGGCTACAATATATTATATATTATTTTGACACATAGACGCCTGGACGTTGTTCTATATTAGCGTCTACCCATCCAATCAAAGCATGCAATAAATCTTAACAGAGATATCTCGAATCATAACATGAAAAAGTTACGTACTCAAAACACGTAGCTTTCCCTCAACGTATTGATATGAGATGCACAACGCTGCGCACTCCGAGACCTAATAATAAAATGCAGAACTATGCGTTTCCCTGCAACGATGCGTTAACAATATACTTTGATTAATCATTAAATTTTGCATTTTTATCTGAGTTTAAAACTATTTAATTCATATTATTAAGAATTATTAAATAAATAGTCAATATATTGATATTAATATTGCGCCCTAATCTAGCCTCGACTATATCAATCATTACCCCTTAGTACATGTGGGTGTTTTATATTTTTTATGTTGAGGAAATTATTTTGAAAGAGCGCAGATGGCAGTGACGGAAAAACGCAAAAAATTGCTTCCCTTTCTCTGACCACCCCGCGTTATATTCGTTTTCTTTTATAGGATATCTCAATAAGGAAGCAATCGATGTATGAAAGTATTGGCTTTGTTCATAATAAAGATAGATTTTCAATAAAACTTAGCTACTCTATTGGCTCTCTGATATGTAAAGTGTAATTATGTGCTACATATTCGATTGATTATGTACCATGACTTACATTGTAATGGGATCAACTCGTAATTGATCAATGTGTAGATAATTATATTTATGTACGTAATGAAATACGCTTGTTTGTATGAATATTTATTTGAACATCAAGTAAAAAAAGAGAAGACATCAGTTAAAATACCTAATGATATTATGTATCACAATTGAAAAAGTATTAATGGTGATCAATAAAAATAGAACCAAAGAAAAAATAAAACGAGATTTTACGATTATTGCATAAGCAAATCTTGTTTGCTGCGCCGTTGGTTTTCATAATCTCCTTCGTTTAGATGTACATAGTAATATAATTAAAATATGTGTAAGTACATAGTTGAATGATGGTTGTTTGGAATAGTAAATAGTATCGCTATAGAAAATGTTCAAAATTCGATTTGTTTAAAGTTAAAAAATATGTACACCCATAAAGTATGAATACAATGTGTGTAAATAATAAATTCATACCAGTGGAAATTGCACTTAAGTTTCCAAAAAATATGAAACGCCATGTTAATTTATTAAGTATTTTTAATCCAAGTATTAAACATTTTTTGTTAGTTTTTGCGATTATTTTATTTCCTTCTTTGAATTTTTGCAATTCTTTGTAAGACCAACTCAATTGAAAAGTTCTCTATTTACAGAGTAATAATTATCAAAGAAAGTTACTCAGAAGAGGGGACAGTATTATATTCCCCGCCGCCTCTACTCGTCACTTAAGTAAATTCATAATCATCATTGCATTTACTTAAGTACCCCCTCTCTAACGTCTTTTACTAAGTCTTGCGCTCTGAGTAAATAAAAAGGTATATTTCATTATGAATGTAAGGCAGAGATGACATGGTAATAAAGGTAAGCTTTGAGATCAGAATACGAAAAATTGCGACTTAACATTGTCATTTTTAAGTATGTTAAAATTTTTCTAGAATATTTTGGAAATTAAAATAGAACCCATATTAGCCAGTTAAAAAACTTATATATGTATTTATTTTTAAATAGCCATAACTTATAAACATATTTCACATAAATAACATAGTAATCGAAATAACTGTAAATTGACAATTTATAGGATAATGTAATTTATTTCATGTACTGTTAATCCTTTGTAGAAAGCCATTATGTTCATATAATATCTTTCTACCACAACAAATTGTATAAACACAGTTTTATGTACGAATGTACGTACCTTCACGAGTTTCATCTTTTACGTTATGTTTAAATGAATATATAATATTGCCACTTGAAGTAATTTCTAAGAAATCTTAAAAATATGATTTCTAAAAAGCATTATAATTACAGGTTTTCAAATTTAATATATTGATAAAATATATATCATTTTTATTTTAAATGATATACGAGTATTATATTATGATTTTATAAAAGTGTAATAGACACTTTTCATTTTAATTTACAACAAAGTAAATACTTTCGTTATCACGGTGCAAAAGTAGCTTACGGAATTTCCTTTCGCCTGTATTGCCGTATTTCATTCACATTTATACCTTTAATGAAAATGTTCCATCTCGAAGGTGTCAGAGTGTAGCTAGCCCGGACGGCTTCGTCTATATCTCTTAATTACTTGTTGTTTTTCTTTCGACGCGGTATAATTTGACTATGGAATTTAATTCTCATCGTTTTCAATTACATCTTCGCTGTTTGCTCTTTCATCTTTCACCCATCCAACACCACTCTCCACTCAAATTCAATCATCATGGTTTTCTTTCATTTTATTGGATTGAAATAAATTCATTATGCCATTTCTGCAGCATACTTTATTTTACAATAACAGAATTACTTGATAATATAATTTGTTATCAAAAGAATTGATAATCTTTAAATAAAAAAGTTTATAATAGAACATTACAGTATAATACTTTATTTAATAAACTTTAAGTAACAATTATATTTGTTTTACTAGCGTTACTTTTTAATCAGAGTCTTAGAACAATATTCTCTACAATTTATAACAAAGATTATTCCACTTACTCCAATTTATAATTATTTAATAGAACATGTATCAAAACTAGATGGTTTAACATTAAATAATCCAAAATTAATACTTTAGGCATAAGTAGCTTACTCAGTTAATTACACTAATCTGCATTTTATCACTTTTTTTTCTTCTTTTAAAATAAAGACATGTATTTAAACGAATATTTTTGCAAATTATTAAAATAACCTTGAAAATCTGTTTCACGTCAAGCTTTTTCATAAATAAGGAAATATTAAAATGTAAAAGAAACTAATTTTTAATGACATTGATACATACAAAGTTTGTAACGTGTGAAAATGTTTTCTGACGGGACGGTATGCATGTGTAACGAATAGATAAACACAAATACGTATTTCAAAGTAAAGATACTTAACCTTTATCATTATTCTTGTCTTGAATCTTTAGTTTTTTTGTTATGCTGTTCAGTTTCTTTTCTGTATCCAACAATAGTTGACCATCATATCTGCAGTCCACTTGGTATCTCTTTTCTATCATTTTAATATCTTGGTGGAAGCGCTTTCTATGTTCTCCTGTAAAATCACCTATATTGTCAAGAGTAATTTAATTTAAATAATTAAGAAGAAAGTAATTTAGATGAGCATGGAAAAGTGATTATATCTAACTACTTGATCTATACATTTGTCTACTTTTTCTTGAAAAATATATATGATCCATTATTTAAAATTGTTTTTAAGACCTCTATAAATATTTTTTTTTGTAAACATTAAAAACTTACTTAAATTTTATATTATAATAAAAGTTTTAAAAAAACCTTACATATATAATATTATATACTCGTACATTGTGAAATCCTAGTCGAATAAAATCTCTTTGACCAGTGTTTTAGTAAACAATTTTTGGAAATAATACGAGTACATTATTGTTTTTTAATAAATAAAAAAAAAACTTTCTATAAATCATCTAGTAAATATGAAATTAGTCTTGATGTCGAAAATATAATCTCATTGTCTTACAACGGGGAGGAATCGTGTCCACCCAGCCGGCCCTGAATAACCAAACGGTATTAGACGCATTATAAATTCAGTTACGGAAGTGATATAGAACCTTAATTGAGGCAATAGAATCACCCCTGACAACATATAACAATGTGTTGCGCAGAAATTAAGAAGCATCCCGCCGCTCGGGCTTACCTTCAAGGTAAATACATAAAGCATCTTAATGAACGTAAAGACCAGCTGTGTATCTGGTTAGATTGCTTGCTTACGACCGCTCATATACATACAAACTGCCAAATATTGCCACCCTTTGTCTTTCGAGCCCTCCACCCTGGCCGCATCCCTCTTACTCATTTTCTGTCCTAACGACTTTCGGGCTCGTGGACTTGGGAAGAGTTGAAATCATTTGAAATAGTTACATCCACACTCAATGAAGGACTTATATATATATTAGTTTTCAGATAAAATATCAAGAAACTGTCACATATCCATAATACATATTGACTAATCGTTTAGCGAAATATGAAAATGCAAATATATGTTTTAGCAAACTTACATACGAACATCTATCGTTGTAAAAATACCCTTAAATACAGTGAAAATTATTGAAAATTAAATAATGCTCTGTCCCTAGCCTAATGTAATATATATTTTTTTGTATATTTACCTATTTTATATTGTTATTATTGTAGATATTTGGACTTGATACATTTATTGGACGAGTTAAATGTTCATAAAAGCATATATATAAATAAAATTTCAAAATATCAAATTCGTAAGCATGATCGAATTGTTCTTGGGGCACCCCCTTTCTCAAAACTAATTTGTTGCAATATGTGCATAGACAATATCCGTCGGATTGAATTTTGCATAATAACCATTCCGGGAAGAAACCGGCCAACACTAAACTTTTCTTGGACTTAATGGCCTCCCCTTTAAAGGATAGTTTGGACATATTCACCTTGCCATACCCTTGTTGTTTTAGGATATTCAAATGTGAGGGTTGTCCCTCCTGGCGGGAACTCAAAAGACCAGTGACGTGAATTATATAAACTTCATTTTACTAAACGTATTTTACAATACTATAGTAATCCGCTGCAAATTATTTATATCTATTTTTTACTACGTTGTTTTAAACATACAAATCTAAATTTATTTAGTGTTTTTATCAACAGTCATTTTGAATTACTTTTTACCCTTTTTAATAAAATAAAATATCAAATTTTATATCGAAAAAATATCACTTGTGTATTCTAACATGCAAACCTTTATTTATGATGTGACTCCATAAAGCTAAACAAATGAAAATTTCAGCTCCTCAAAACATCTATAAAATACAATAATATTTTTAATCACTTTGCCTTATATTGAAATGAAATGGCAAAACATTCTTTATTCTTTAACATATAACGTATCTACATTGTAAAATCTAAGTAAGAAATTATTTAAAACTTTGCATTAATTTGATAGTAAGTTTGAACAATTCGGAACTTAAAGTGGCTTAATAAAATTAACTAAGTACATATATATATATATATATATTCAGTGAAAATCTACATAATGTAGAACGGTCTGCACGTCACTGACTTTAAACCCTTTTTATTGGACTGAAGGTAACAGCGGCGGTCTGAACGGTCATTTAGATAGAGATTTGTTATAAGATTAAAGGAAGATTTCACATCTGCGAAACTATTTGCATACCAATGTTACGTTACGTTGGTATTATCATATTCAAACCGGGCACCTTATTTATGTTACGCACAAAACAATATGTGAGAACATTAAAGGACGTACATTGTTATAGAAACTAAAAACATAACACACCACATGCTACGGAATTGAACCCTTACGTGAATTGGGTGTATAAATTGATATTTGTATTAATAGTTGAATCATACAAATGAATACATTTTACCTACATAACCTGACAAAAATTGAAGCAATAACTTATTCTCCAATTATTTTTACATATTTTAATTATTTTAATCTGAAATATAGATTAATGTTTTTATTATGCGTACTTGTTTTAAATATACTACTAAATAACTTCATTTACCTGGTGACACTGCAATTGGAGCTTTATCCCCTCTTTTATTCCCAAGTGGATTTGTCGAGTAGGCTCATCTACACTGTTAATTTTTCTATCTTCTTTAATCAACCCCTCTATAGAATCTGGTATACAAAACCCCTGGCTATATTACAATATGAACAAGGACAAGACAGGCACTATTCCCAAGTATGAAACAACATCCTGGCATGAGACAATTTTGTAGCTTCAGTGCTTCCAAATAAACTACTCTCAGTTTGAGATTTTCTAATCATTCATCGAATTATACATATTTATATATCTTTAAATAATACAGTACAAATTTATTCATTATGCAGGTAGATTTAATATTTCTTCGTTAACTGAAAAATACTCCCTATGTATAAAAAATGTAAACTCTTCATCAGAAATTAATAATTGATTTTTGAAAGTTATGAATTGTTTTTTTTTAAATATCAAAAATACGCTTTGTAGTTTTAGAGACAAGAATGTATATAGATACATCGGATTTTTTTTAAATTTTGTAGGATAATTAAAAGCTTGTGCAATATCGTAATTAACTCGACAACATCGGAGATATTTTCCTGTTAACAACGATATTGTTCTTTCTGTTCCGGTGTTTATTCAACTATACTTAACAAACTTTATGAAAGAACTTATAAAATTAGTTTTAGTTAGAAATTGTCCCAAGACGTGGCCATTCAATTTGAAAATAAACATGATACATAAATTATACATTAAAAATAGATGATTTTAAAATAATATATCTATATAAAAATAGTCAATACATAATTAAGTATGTATTTTATTAAACATAGTAAACTAAACAATCATATAGCCCATTTCACAATAAAGTTTTAATAAATTTAAAAAATGGAAAAATGAGAAGTTTTAATATAAATACATAATTTTTCATAGATTCTTTTATTTCAAGTCGAAAATGCAAACATTAAAAAACATAATCTTTCAATTACATACACACGTGTATATTTTTTAAAACATAATATAAAAAATACAGTATAATACTAAATTAATACTAAAGTAAAATTGTAAATATAAAAATAATCGATTATTAATATGAATAAAAATAGTTAATTATTAATTTGAATAAAAATGGTTATTTATTAATTGAATGAAGTTGATGAATTTATTTAAAAATACTAGAAATATATTTTAATTTATATTATAAAATTACGTCTAATTTTCGTTTTTTTGACGTTGTAAATTGGTCCAAAATTTTTTCAGGTTCTGGATCCATTTGCCAGTGAATATATAATAAAGCCAGACCCAATAATCTTTCCGAACTCATACGATTCTTTAGCCAGGATTTCATGCATCGTAATACGGAAAAACTCCTTTCAGCGGAGGCAACGCTGATCGGCAAACTCAATAAAACTCGTAATAAAACCTCACAACTAGGATATATGAATTTGTTACATGTCGTACGAGTATGAATATCTGTTAAACTATTTGATGGTATATTATTGACAGAATTGTTTTCTCGAATACATTTTTGTTTCCACATTTTTACTTCAGATATAAAACACGATTCTGAATTCATACCTTTATTGAATAAGGTCAGAAATGGCTCGTATTTTATCTAAAATTTGAATAATAACAATTTTAAATCATGTTCACCGATTTTTAATATACTTTCTGGTAATAATGTGTGCAACATATAAATATTCATTGTATCCTCGTTAAACTCTGATTTTATATTTTGATTTATTTCTTATATATTTCTAAATTGTATTCTTAAATGATTTTTTTTGTCATTTATTATTATGTTACTCATCTCTGAATTTCTATGTCGAAGATTCATGTTTTCATCTACGTTATTGACACAAATAACGATAATTTAATAAAAAAAACACTCGCTAATATTTGCTGCAGAAAAATTGTAATTTCACAGAAGCTTTAATTATCAAGTTTCAATAAGAGTAAAGAAACAAACACAACTATTAAAATTATAGTTCATGTTTATTAAACGTAAATAACGCATTTGAACGATAATTTTTAGTAGCTTTTAAAAATTGAATCGATTAGCGACATTAAACCAATTGCTATAGAGACATTTATTTATTAAAATTATGTTCATTTTCACTTCCAATCAGATCGGTTTGAAAAAAATATGAAGTTTTCTATTTCTTGGAGAGTGGCAGAAAGTTCAAACACGTGCAGTTATGTTATTGTTTTTCAGGTCAAATTAATAAAATAATATCGATAGTCACCGTAAACAGTAACAGATGTATTTTGAAAAAAGTAGGTAGCCATAAATTGTTATTATAATTTATTATATGCAGAGTTACAATAATCTATGAAGATTTGTTACGATAACATCGCGAACGATCGTTTTTATCTTTCATTAAGCTTAGTCCGTCTACTTAGAAGGGTCGTGAAAAAAACAGTTGATAGAAAATAAAGAGAACTACAATATATTTATTTAAATAAAAGTCATTTGAAAATTGATCTTATAAAATTTTAAATGGAAAATAAATTCTAATTAGTATTGTATACAAATCGAAACCTCATTTCAACAAAACAATTATAAAAATTTTGACGTGAGTACGTTGCGCACGTGTTTATACATTTATAGATATATTATATTTTTAAATAATCCTTTAATATGATATAACAACATCTGTACATTTACAATTGTTACTTTATTCTATAGTGAATATTTGCTTTTTTTGTAACTTTTAATACTACGTGTATACTGGTAATTGTCGATTTATTTATGCTTTAATTGCTATATTTTGCACTTCGCTCTATTTCAATTATTTTTTAATTATTTTTTTATTAAGAGCATAGTTTTGAGAAACGTAACTGCAGAGTATTTGTCTGAGCGTATTTACTATGGTAAAACCTCATCTGCATCTCTATCCCATGGCTAACTGGCGCTCGTTTAACTTCCCATACAAATAGTAACGTCGCGGCGCATAATGACGAACAAATGCTTGCGTCCTTTCTGAAAAGAGGCGAGCCCGTATTTTTTCCTCCGTGTTTACTTTTGCTAATGACTTCCCGTTCCGTTTATTTGACATTCAGCATTCCAGGACGAATCATTTCGTTTTATTTAGTCAGAAATGACGTAAGAACTGTTTGCACAGTAACTTTGCTGTATGACTGTCTTCTTTCTATGGCAGTAGTGCAAATGTTAATTTTACTCTGAGAACATATCGTGAAGTCTTCTGGCTTTTTTCAAAGCATACTATTTTTACCTAGTCTTATCTGTTGAATTTTTATGTCGAATTTTAAGTACTGTATACGTATTTTGAAAAATCAAGTAAATGAAACAATATTCTTACTGGGTTATAAATTTCCACTAAGTAATTTTATTATTGGTCACGAATAACATATACCAATAAAATGACATAAATATTATAAATAAAATTACGCAAAAAATATGTTTATTACTAAATAATTAATATTACTGCACGTTTACGCTTCCGTGATATTCTATACAAATAATATATTTTGTATTTCTTGTATACACTCGTCTGTAGTTTTATATACGAGTAAAATTAATAAAAAAACTGTAACAATATACAAGTAGTCGTCAACTCACGACCACAATCGGTTCGGATAAACAAGTCATAAGTTGATCTGGTCGTAAGTCGGCTTATGAAATAATATCCGTACATATGTAAATTAAGATTCCTGACGATAGTATTATCAATGTTTTCTATGTTTTGGTTACCAGCAGTATATCGCCACTGTCATTTATCGGTTTTTTCTATGTTTTTTTAAAAAAATATTTGTCGAGTTTTTATTTGTTTTCTAATATTCAGATATCATGACGTATTGCTTTGTTTTATATTTGTTAGTGAAATATGCAACAGTAAAATTAGTTAAATATTATATTGATAAAACATATGAAAATATAAAATTTGGGTTTTTTTATAGATATAAACTTTTTATTGGCTGCTAATACTGACTGTGATGCACACATATGCAAGGAAATACAATATCTAACGTGCATGGACTGCTAGCGTCATGCTTAGCGCAGTCGGAGAATTGATCGTGAACTGTGGTCGTAAATTCGAACAGTCGTAAGTCGTATAGGCTATACGTCGACGACTAGTAATTTATATGGAAGAATATTTAGCTTACCATTTCAATTTAAGCATATTTTATTTTAGTCGGTGTTTTTACATATGCTAATCAATTTAATTTGACAGATTTTTAATATTTTT